>JBCJKH010049179.1:0-16680 GCA_039877255.1 Loriculus beryllinus
TTACCACCTTCTTACTCAAGAAATTGTAATACATCCCTGAGTCTCACAAGACCAGCAAGGGAAACACCCAGTAGAGAAGAACAGGCTAGGAAGATGAGGACAATGCACCAGAGAATGAAATTTCTGTGTATGAAATGTCTGTGTTGCCTAGTTTTCACCCTGTACTGGTGCTTCACAAACACACCTCATCCCACTGCTGCTTACATCCTTCCTCTTCTGCTAGGGATCAAATACCAAGACTTAGGCACAGAATACTTCCTGGATTGGCTTGGGGGAATTAAGTTCACTCCTCTGCTCTCGCTTCCACTTATCTGTGCCTGCACCAGGCACTCAGAAGCAGGACCATTACAGAAAGATCCAGCTCTGCAGCAGAACCTACTTGATCCCCAGAGACTATGTGCCCAGAGCTCCCCATCTCTTTGGGATGGTTCAGCAGCCTCTTAGACGGCAGCAGGGAGCAGCTGAGCAGGGACTTCGCTCTCCTTCAGTCCCTTCAGTCTGCACACAGACACCTAAGCTCTCTAAGCATGTATTTTTTGTCCACCTTACAGGGCATGGGAAGACTCCAGCAGCAGCCAGGAAGGTGTGTAGATCTGGGCTAACACACACTGCTAAAAGCAGTGCCAGAGCACCCCGCCTGATGTACTGGAAAGGTGTGGTCTATATTACTCTAATTGCACAGTTAATTAACATTACAAACAGCAGCTAAAGACCTGTCATTAGGAGTTTACACTCTGCTTTCCCAAAGAGATCACCAGCTGTGCCAAGGCCATTTAGTTGCCAGAGACACTCACTAAAGGATGAGGCTGTTTGACATATACCCAGATGAGGATTTCTCCAGCCTGTGATCGCGTTCACCCTCCCACCATACAACTTGGAACAGTCTTATCTTCTGATTACATTTTGAAAACAGGCAGGACTTTAGAGCACTAGTTATCCTGGAAGTATTAGGGAAGAGCAGTTCTGCTAGAAAAACAGAAACATTGTAAGATGATTCTAAAAAATCCTTGCTGGAGTAAGACAAGAATTAAAAGTAGTTCCCACCACCTGTTAACGCTTTGCAACCGCAGCATTGGCAGTGGTCAATTACATAGAAAAATATCTCAAGCAAGACACTGTTCAGTCCTTCACTTCTGTGTATACAAGAGCTGCTCTTCTACTTTAAAGGCCCCTGAAAAGTGTGAATAAGACTGCTCCCCTATCTTTTAACAGGGGTAATTTCTAATATAGCCCAGGGGTGGGGGAAGGGGGGGATGACACACTAATAACTTCTAATAAAGGAGGCAGAGGAGGGAAGAGAAAAAATACTTTTTCCTTCCCCTCTAAAGTACCTGCTCAAGAACTATTCCATCAGCCCTAAGGGGACCTCAGTGTGGGTGAAAGCACCAGACCTCCCCCAGCTTGGGCAGGAAATGGGGTGGTCCATCTGGAGACATTTGCTGAACTGTCTTTGCCCATGACCTCAGAAAGCCAAGAATGACCCTGCTCAGCTGCTGTGACTGACATCACTGCACTGAGCTGCTCCTGATGCTCAGAACAGCAAGTTTTCTCATCTCAAAACAGCACAGCTGTGGCACTGTTACACCAACAGTGGTGCCAAATTAGCTTTAAACCAAAAGCTTTGAAGACATCACTCTCTGCTTTCCCATTAAAGTTTAATTTTAAACTTCAAATCAAGTTTGAATTTTTTCCTGAAGTTCAAACGACCTGGGCCCTTTGATAGTTTTTCCAGTTGGAATGAAGTTTCTCTGCTCTTACCCTCCAAAAAGTCCCACCTGCCATTTTTGTTTCCAGAAAGAGGTAGGTTCCCATATAGGATCATTAGGAAGGTCCATTTGTGTAGTGCTTCACCACTCCTGCCTCCAAGTCTCATACCATATGAGCACAACCCTAACTTACCTAGTGAGCTCAGGGACAAGCAGGCAATTCCCAGTTCCTCTGCACAGTCAAATACCAGCTCTGCATCCCTAAAGGAGAACCAGCTACAAGTTTTGCTTTGGGTTAGTTTTGCTGCACTTCTACACAGTGTTTGAGAAGAGCCAAGGCAAGGACTTTGTGAGGCCACCTTAGCCACTGACACAAATGCAGACACCACCCAGCATCACTCCTCTGTCTCAGTCTGCAGCTTCCTAGCTGCCCTGGTCATAAAAAAGGCTCCCTCTTAACAGCAGCAGACAGTCAGTGTTAGCCCCAGAGCACAATAAAGAGCCGGGAAGTGAGACAGATTCAGAGAAACAGCATTTGGAAAGGTCTCAGCCATCAGGAGAGTTTTTGTCTTGCAAGCGGAGGCTTTCAGCCAGGGTCCTCAGGACACACTCCTGTATGTGGCTCTGGGCCAGGGAAAAGGAGCCCCACAGACCAAGTGGATTTTACAACTGCTTTATTGCAATATACTGATTTCATGCATTACAGACCCCTTCCTGCACCACAGCACAGCAGCCACAAACACCACGCACAGAGCTGCCCCAGCTGCCGCAGCAGCAAACCACAGAGCCCAGGGGGCTGCAGCATTCACATCTGCTCCTGTGAGGAGAAAGGCTCCAATTAACACTTTCCAGGAAAGGCACAGGGATGCCTCAGGGACTCAGGTTTTGTGTGGGGAAAGACTTAAAGCAGGACCTTCCCCAGACGGTCATGTTGGGCTGTCACACTTACCAAGGCTGTCCTTGGCTGTGTTCCATCTTAGCTCATCCTGGAGAAAAATCACAGGGCCTTTGCTGCGGACATGGGAGGCACCATCCTCAAGAGGATGCTCAGCACTCCTTTTATCCCCTACAGAGCAATATGAAGGTTTTACATGAGAAGACACACAGCCCTGAAGGTCAGCAAAATTTGTCTAGATCAGCTTCTCAACATATGAGAAGCTCTGAAAGCCAAGCTTTCATGCAAGTCAACACAGAATTAAGAGCCTCTGAAGACCTCCTCAGTAGAAAGTAGTAGGAAATGCCTTTCAAGCTGTCCATGGCTCAAGATAACTAATCCATACACTACATGTCCTACACCCCAGCTTAGAGGTTAGACCCTTGTTGCCCCTTTGGATGGGAAGAAGAGCTAGGACACTTACTGGCTGTAGCAGGACAAGTGGTAGTGCAGGACTCCTGTACAGATCTGTGGCACACTGAAGCACTGCAGTGCAGGTACACCTAGAAAGAATGGACACAGCCTGAAACCACTCAGCCAATATCTGTAGACAGTTCATACCCTAATGTGGTGCATTGAGCATCATCAGCAGTTAAGCACCCATACAGCTTGCTCTCTCTACCCTGTCTCCACTGGGTGGGAAAAGGCTATGAAAGCCAAAACAAGCAAAACCATGGCTCAAACGATAAAGACAGCTCTATAACAGAAGGAGAACAGAAGAGGAAGTAACAAAAGCACAAGTGATGCAAAGGCAAATCACCTACCCCACTCCTGTAAGTGGACTGATGCCCAGCCAGTCTGAGTAGCAACTACACTGAAAGATAAAACCCTCCAATGTTTATTGTAGAGAATGACATGACAAAGGATGGAATATCCATTTGATCATCTGGGTCAGCTGTCCCAGCTGTACTCCTTCCAGCTTCTATAGCCTACCCTATGCCTACCAATTTGGGGTTAAAACATGTTGCTTGAGAAGAACAAGCCTTGATGCTGTGTAAGCACTACTCAGCAATTAACACACTGTTCTAGCTATTAACACAGTTTTAGCCACAAAAAAAAAAAGGCAAGCAACCAACAGAAAACCCGTAGAAATGCTTCTGAGGGCAAGAGCCCCCTCTGAGTTGCTATGAAGAAAGTTAACACCAGTCCAGCCAGGCCCAGTGCAGCTGACTATAGAAGAAAGCAGAGTGCTTCGCCTTGCTTCGCATACAAGTCCTGTGTAGCCTTGGAGCCCTCTGCTGCCTGCGGAGGGCAACCTCAGTGCCTTTACCATACACGTTCAAACTCACATCTGGCGTTACAGCACTTCTGGCACTTGGGACACAGCTGACCAAGCACCACTACACTTCAGTTTACAGAAAGTTTAGCATGGTTGAAGCACACACCCTAAGCTAGTTCAACAGAACAGCAGCAAGCTAGCCCTTGCTTAAGTAGACGTACCCTTTCAGCCCGTTCCTTGACACATCCCTCTAGTGATGCACCTTATCTCTACCACATTAATCTGAGGAAATTAAGTTTCTTGCATCAACCTCTCTCCTCCTGTTTCAGGAGGGGAGTTTCGTAGTCTTTTGGCCTCCTCCTCCGAATGCCAAAAGTCTCCTGAAGTAGTTCTTATTGCTCACATGTTACTTGTCCTCAATAGGAAGCTAGGCAGCCAGAACAGGACCTTACCAGCCCAGAGAGCATCTCTTGAGAAGTTGAGTCCACAAAGGTGAATGTGTAGAGGGTGAAACGCTGGTAATGAGAAGGGAACAGCAGTCCTGAAGTAACACTCAGAGGCATCAGCTATGCCTGATAGTTGTCCCCTGCATAAGGGCACCTGAGAAGAAGCCAGCAGTAAAAAAAGTGGAAGTAATTCACCTGACCCTATTTATTTGTAAAGCTATTTACAAGTCACTTACCCATCCACCAGAACAGGCCACTGCAGCTGTTGCTGGGGATTGACACTTGGTGTGGCCCAGCAGTGGTGCAGGACCAAAATCAGGTCTGGGTCTGTTCTCTGAAGGATCCTGACTTCTGCATAAACAGGGTCTCTCAGAGCCTTCACAACAGGATAGTCACTGTCAGTATAGTAGGAAGTATAGCTTCCATCTGGGACAGAAAAAAACCAAACAGCCATTTTAGAGCAGGAACAAACAGAAAGAGAGCCTGAGAACATCCTTTATAGCCATGGCAATAAGTTCCCACCAAAGCAGGGAAGAAGCAGTGCTGGATTCACCCATCAAATACTTCTTTATTTCTCAGCAGAGATCAGAGCTCTGCACCAGGATGCTTGAGCAAGTCTTGCAAATCCGTCCTACCTGAGGCAACACGCAGCTCCAAGGACAGAGAACCTGGCTGGGACACAGCAGGGAGTGGTGGCAATGTGAAGACCTGAACACTCAAGGGAATGAAGCTCCCAATGGTGGAGTAACTACAGCGGACATGTAACCTGGTAGGACAGTAAAGCCTCAAATGAATCGGCTAAAGGTCACTCTGATAACTCCTTCCCCCAAGATAGCAAAGAAACAGCTGCTTTAATTAGTCATATTCCCAATCTTTCATCCCACATTTCCTTTTAACACACACTTGAAACTCTTTTCAGATTTCAGACTTGAGCCTGTGGAGCTTCACTGATCAGCACCAGCTTTATTCTTGCCAACCAGAGACATACCAGACCTTACCTATTCTACTGCCTTGTTGTGAATTCAGAGCTAAAGACAAGAAGTTTCTCTACTGACACTGAACGCAATGGCATCCAGCAATACGAGTCCCAGAGTATTACCTGAAAGTGCTATCCCTAGTGACAGAGCCAAGCCTCCCAGTCTTCACATCACTGGATGCCACCAACTCATTCTCATAAATGACTTGGTCTCCAATCACCTGGAAGGACAGACCAGGCACTGTCACTGCAGTAAAGTCAAGCTGGATTAACACTGGGCTGAAGAACAGCCTTTGGCCTCTGGAAGTCTGCAAGATGGCCACTAAGTAGCTAAAGCCACATCAGGTTGTTCCAAGCCTGTGAGCTCCCAGTATTCCAGCCTGGTAACAGCTGTAGCTCTTACCTGAAAAGTGGTGCCACAGGCAGGGAGGGGGAAGTGGTACACAACAAATGCATTGTTTTTCACAACAGGGACACATCCAGTACTGTGTCCACTGGCCAGTTGCACAGAGTCCAGGATAACAGGTGGCAGGGTCACATCCCGAGAGATAGCAATGGAAAAATGGCCATCTGGTGTGCAATGAGCTGTCACTGGAGGAAAAGATATAACCAGTCTTGAGCTCACGGAGAAGAGGGATGGAAAGGAGGCTCAGACATCACAGCAAGGACAAGGCCAGCAAGCCCTGCAGATTCGCCTGCCTGTCACCCCCAAAGCAAGTGCAAAGTACAGCAAGACAAATATAACCAGCTCCAAGACTAACACCAATCCTGGCTATAAGCCAGCCTATGTTGCAATACACATGAGAGAGCTGGGTGCTTCAATAGGATTGAGTATTCTTGACAGCCAAAGTACAGCCCTAAGCCATCTGCAGAACTGGTACACACTAATCCTGCTCTGTCAGGGAAGTGAGGAATCCCAGTCTGCATTTCCTCAAGGAGGAAGGGAGAGCAGTTGTTCACACTTACCTGTGTTACCAAAGTAACAAGGCATCACCCTATCCCTAGGGTCATAGCAGCAGCCTCGCACTTCACAGTCTCCTTGGCTGACAGGAAAGGAGGCACACAGCAGCCGGTCTTGGCTGAGGACAGCAGAGCAGACACTGCTTCTTGGAGCATCCAGGGCTGGAAAAAACAGCAGGAGTTTGTATCTAAAGATCAGGAGTGAGGGACAAAGTCACAGAGGACACTGGTGGAAGGTGTCACAGTGACATAGCATACAAGTCAAAGGAAGCTGGACTCTGATGAGGATCAAACACATGCCTGGAGCTGGCACGGAAGCCTGCTCAGAAAAGACCTGTATTCCCCTGGGGCCCTGTAAAGAAAACTGGACTGCATGGCATCTGTCAAGGTAAAGTGTTCTGGATCAGTCCTGGTAGATAGGAAATCATTGTAACTAGTCTCTGGCTCAATCCCTGAGTTTGCAGGGACTTACACTCAAACTAGGGCTAGGAAACACAAGGAATATTCACCTGCTAGCCTGGCAAAGGAGGCATAAGTCCCCAGCAAGCTAGTGGCTCCTGCATGCAAATCATTCTCCAGGGAGTCTTCTGCCCAAAAGAAAGTCCCCTTTGCCAACCCACTAACTGACTAGGAATGTCCATCTGAAAGGAAGGGTTCCCACTAACACAGATACAAGCAGAGTCTCCCATGGGGCTGTCAGAATCTCACCAGGGAGGTCCACAGGGCACCTGAGCAGTTTCTCTTCATGAAGAACTTTCTGTCCAGCAGCATCAGTTTCTTCAAGCCCTACCAGCACAAGGTATTTGCCATCCTGCAGGAGAGCCACACCAGTCAGGGCAGCCAGAGCAGCAGTAGTCACAGTGCCAGCAGAACTCCTGAGGTCTCTTACCCATTCAAAGACATAACAGCCATTATAGGAGATCATTACTGTCCGGGAGCCATCTGAAGTTCCAAATACCAAGAGCCCACACTCCGAGTCATTCTGCAAAGCATGTGCCTTCCCCTCAACATCTAGGGAAAGAGAAGACAGCAGCAGGGGTTTCAGCATCCTACATTAAATATAGAGTCCACTACAATACTATTTTTCCATAGGAAATAAAACCCTAGCCAGTATTAGGGTCTGAACCAGCAGAGGTGTTTGGGAAAGCCCAGCAATCAAGACTGTCTAGAGCCAAGCACAGCACTCCACACAACCCTTGACTGGTGGGTCATCTAACAGCCCTCTGGCTACACAAGATGCATTGAAGCTGCTAGGCAACACTTCACATTAAAACCTTCCTCTTTCCCCTCATTCCAGGCATACTTGTGCACTGCACAAAGACACAGCAGAAAGAAAGCCTCTTGACAGAATCCTCACTTACCCCAAGCAGTCAACACAAAGGTAGCATTCCTTTCCCAGCCTGGAGATAAGGTGAGCTGCATGCTTTCCTGACCACAAGCCAGCAGACTGAGATCAGAGAAAACACTACCCTGAGCTCCCATAACCAAAGCCAGGAGACCAAGAAACCCCAAGAAGAGCATAGCTCCAAATGCAGTCCTAGATTGTCCTACAACACCCATCCTGCTCTCTTGCTGAGGACCACAAAGCAGCTACTCTTAGCCTATCCCTTTTATACGTTGGAGCCAGCTGGGATCAGAAATTCATTGAGTATCCAGGTGGCTCCACATCAACAATTTAACATATTCCATTGCCTTCACCTGGCTCTGAACCCACCACAGCCTGTTTGCACCCTTTGAAGAAGACCACAGGGCAGGAACTGAGCTTGTGTCAGGAGACGTGTTTGTATTCATCTCACTAAGCTAAGAGGAGCTCATCTGGGCCATTTGCTGTAGAGCTCCAGGAGGGTCTTCAAACCCTTTTTTCTGACCCTGAGCTCTTCCCACCACTGGTTCATCCAGAATATTTGCCTGCTTGCGCCTGTGTAGCCTGCTGCTGTTCTAAATGCTCATTACAGCGAATGAGTGCAAGAAGCTGAATGGCAATGCCCTTTCACTCTTTCAGAGGTGCCACTGCTTCAAATGCTGGACACAGTGTGCCGATATATAGACACAGAAACAGCCCTCCATGTGAAATCTGTGGAAACTTAAGACACTCAGGAGATTTTGCACGCCTAAGAGGAGGTGATTCCCCTTAAGCACTCCTGCCTGTGGACTACACCTGAATTTGTAGTGTGGTTGTGTGGGATAGCAGCAAGACTCTTTCAGGCCTGGCTGTAAGGTGGCAGGACCCTCTGCTGTGTGGGACCCCCACAGGCTGACAGGAGGAGCCCTGACGGGCCTGAAACACAGACAATGGGGGCCTCCGTGACTCCAGAGAGAGCCTTTCCTGCCAACAGCCACTGCCTGTGTCTCACAGCTGCAATGTGTCTCATGTAGAGCCGTCCCACATGCCACATGTCAGGCTACAGGAACCACGCAGAGTAAAAGCCTTATTGTCCCTCTTCCATGCAGATGTTTCTGCATTCATGCAATGGAGGGGTGCATGTCTTTACATTGTTGTAGGAGTGATGCACACATACTCTGTGCATGTTTTTTTGTGCCCTACTTTTTGCAGTAGGAGAACTGGCCTATCCTATGCCATCATGTACTTTTGTAGTCTGTTTAGTCCTTTGGGGCTAGATCATTACACACATCCCAGAACAGTGTGTGGGTTAGATGAGTAGCTTTTCTAATCTTGACCCTTAATAATGTACTTCCGTTACTACCCAACCACACTTCTGCTCTCAGCAGACCCTCCTGCTCCTTGACATTTGCACAGCGTCACGCAGCAGGCAACATGTTTAACTCTCCAGGCAGCCTTCATCAGCAGGCATGGGTAGTAACTGAGTCTAAGGGAAGTGCTTCTTCTGCTCTTCCACCTTAGCCCACAGCCCCTCTTTCCTCTACAGCTGTACAGGATGCCGTGATCTCATCTAGGTGAAGAACATCACTGTGCCTACCCTGAACACTGCTTATTTCATGCACCAACCAGAAAGGCTGTTCCACAAAGAACAAGGCCTCTTCAGCTGCTGTGCACAGCAGACTGGTACACATAGATCTCAAAAGGCTGCCTGTAGGGCTGCTGTTGGAGCAGTGCTCATGAACCAGATGTGCTCCTGCCTGTGCCCTGCCAAGGCACTGACCAGCCATGGTGGAGAGGCACCTAGGAAAAACGTTTGAACTTTGCTAGGGAGGGAGACTTCACCTCTGTACAAGCTGAGCATCGTTCCAAGTCACCCTGCCTCATGTCAGAACTACTGTATGACTGCTGAATGCTTCATTTGACTGCAATACCTGCTGATAATTGGCTTAACTGTAGCAAATAAACAAAGTACTTTGGATCTATAGATAGATTTCATTGCACTTTAACCCACCAATACTTTGCTTATGCTGACAGGAAAAAATGTCTACACATACTTAAAGAACAACTCTATGTGAATCAACACTGAGACTGCTGTAGATCCAGCAAAAAATATCTGTGTTAAAAACAGTTTTGAGGAAGCACCCTTTCCTAATTTCTACACACAAATTTGAAAGCCATGCTGGATGATGTACAGATAGGAGGCAAGTGAAATGAACCTGAAATTCATGGAAACAAAATGCTTTGTTTGGAAGTTGTTATAGGAAGTGGAAAGCAACCTGGCTGAAAGGAAATAGGTAGGTCTCTCCAATCTCTTTGTCATGTATTTGATAGTTCCCACACAATACAATGGCCCAGCTGTAAGCACCAATTTAGCTAGCACCCAAGACCACCACAAACAGGACATGCAGAGGAGGAAAGCAGGTGAAGCAAGCATCTCTGTAGGCCACTAGTCTTAAGCTGATCATGACTCCAGCAAGCTAAAATTGTCCTGGGATGTCCACCAGGAAAATCATCTCCTCCTAATGATTTTGAACCTGGGAGACTGGCCAGACAGGGTGGCAGTGTAGGAGTTACCCTGGCTCTAGAGACCTATTGGAAAGAAACTTGGTATGAACACCACCACCAAGAAGTGTTGGGAAAAGGAATTAAAAATGCCCTGTTTTTTGAAGGACAGCTTCCGACAAGATCACTGTTGTGTCTGGCCTGTACATGGTACGGGCAGTACCCATACATGGTACAAAATGGAAGTGCATGAAGGAGTGATTCAGCCAAAATAATCCTCCGCAGGAGCTGAACGGCATTTGCAGACAATAGAGATATCTGCACCAAGCATTCCAGGTACAAGGGTTCTGGCAGACGCGGCATCTCGCAGTGCCACCTTCTGAACCAAGGTCCAAAATGAGAAGGCACAGGCAGCAAGCCTGAGGAGATTCTACACAGTGATGGCAGGTTTTTCCCAAGCTTGTGATTTATTTTATTAAAAAAGAGGCAAAGCTACAACACTGGTAGCCTTTTCTTTGGAGATCCTTAATACATGCTTCCAGTGATCTTAAAACAGAAGTTCCTGGGGAAGATGGAGAGGAGAGGATTTCAGACTTACCTTCCTGAACTTTTACATGGATGGAAAGGACAGACCAGCCCTTCCTACTCTTAGTGTCTGCAAACAGAAGTGAGTACTCAGAAAACTCTTGGGCACTACTGTGACATGAAAAGGTCCATGCTTTCGCACAGTGAAAGATTTGAGTGACCAGTTTTTGGGTTCCCCCCCTTGTAAATTCCCCAGAGTGTCTGTAGGGTGGTGGGAATATTTGGAATATAATGATTTTATCCTGATAAAAATGAGAAATTTTGAAAGTATTCCTTGTTCCAGGGCTTTTGCCCATAGTATGTTGCAAATTGTGAGACAGAGGTGAGAAGTGACCCCTTGTCACTTCCTGGGAAAGAGGGAACTTTACAGAGAACGTGGTAAGGTCATGAACTCTAGCAGCAGAGGTACCTCATGTGGTAATGCAAACTCCCATGAACTCTGCTTTCACCAGATAAAAGGCCATAGAACAACATGAACTTCCATGGATTTCTCTGGCAACATCTGAGCTGATGCAGGAGTTTAGGCCAGCCCATCAACCAGCCCAAACTTGTTGGCAATTCAGATTTTCCACTGAAGTATCAATATGGATCTATAAGAAGTAAAATGAGATTTTAAAATACGAACTAGCCGATTATTGTGCCTGTGAGAGAGAGCAAGGATGACTTAAGGATGACATAAGGATGAGCAAGGATGACTTAAGGATGACATAAGGATGAACAAGGATGACATATAAAAGCCATAGAAACTTTTGCAAGGGGTCGCAGAATCATAGCATGGCTTGGTTTGGAAGGGACCATAAAGCTCATCTAGTTCCAACCCTCTGTTGTGGGCAGGGACACTTTCCATTAGACCGGGTTGCTCAAAGACCCATTCAATCTGGCCTTGGATGGAGACCTTCACTAGGATCTCTGAGTGAAAGGGAAACTCACATTAACACACTGCTGCACAGCAAACCCAGCACATTAGGCCCCTCACTAATTCCCACCAAGTCTCTCATCCTAGGTACTCACAACACCAGCTAAGTTAGATGATATCTATCTGCCTGCAAAAGTGTCACAGCTCAGGAGGCACAGAGGGATACGGACAGACTGAGCAAGATGAGCAGTCAGTGCCACAGCCCTAAGGGTCCTTTCTACCTGCCATTGCCACTGCTGTTGGGACCTTGCAAGTACACTGCCCCTGGAGTAATCTTTGTCAGGAAGCCCCCAGCTCTTTTTGAAGTCCTTGCAACATATCAGACATGCTGTTTAGCCTCCCAGAGTACCTCTGGCCCTTCCAGGGAAGCAGTTCTTCATACCGGAGTCAAGACATCAACAAAACAGGAACTTGTGCGGGTCAGCTTCCAGCAGTAGGCTGAGTGAGTTTCTTTGGGCATTGCAAGTGCAAGGACTAGTTGCCAGGTTGCACTAACCTGTATCCAGACTCTCACATGTGCAGCTTTGTCTCAGCTTGAGAAATCATTCCCTAGAGATGCTCTCAAGTTGATTTCTTTTTTCTCTACTTGCTTATCTCAGTCTTTCTCTCCTCTAGGAGACCTTGAAGAGGTCTAGACCCCTTTTCTTATGTGCTTATGTTACCTCTCTCAGCAAATCCTTTCTTGTCTGTTGTGATGTCTGGAGGCCTTTCTGCCCTTGCTAGATGGATATTTTTCTACTTTCATCTCTCGTGGGGCCAGACAGCTCTAGGGAGAGAGACCGAGACGATTGCTGTGCACTGAGAACATGTCAGTAAGTTCTTTGTCTTATTGCATGAAGCAGAAACTCCACTTGATAATGTCAGGAAGACTTCAGAAACAAGCAAGGATGGCTGACCCCACTGAGAGCTTGTACAGTCAATACCAAAGAGCAGAAAATCCAAATGACATTGAAGAACTTGGAAGATGTTCTCGCAACAGTGAATTTCTGTGAGCACTCCAGTAGAAAAGTGCACCCCTTGCGTGACCTTTCTAATGATAAACTTTAAATGAAACAAAATAAATTTTATCAGCACATTACAAGTTTCTTAACCACTCTTGGCTGCTGCAGTTATTTCAGATAAGGTATGTTTTCAATGACCAGCTAACACCAGAAGAAATCCTAATTTCATAACACAGGGCGGTCTAACAAATGATTGACTAAGCCATGTAATCAAAACCTGCTATTGAACCAACATAACCCTTCTGTATATAAATCTGGGCTTCGGCAGCCAGAGTCACTCCCTCCTGAGCTGCAGAAGCAAATGGAGCTCCTGGGAGCAGCCACTGTTGTCCTTCTAGTTTGCATTGCTTGCCTGCTTTCTGTTGCAGCATGGAGAGGGAAGTCTGGAAAGGGGAAGATGCCCCCAGGACCAACTCCCCTTCCCATCCTAGGTAACTTGCTACAGGTGAAACCAAAGAACATGGCTAAAACCCTCCAGAAGGTAAAGTTACTTTCTTCTCTCTTATGTTACTCTCTCTTACTTATTCTATGGTTGAGAAACATGTGTGACCTGTCATGGGGACAACATGTGGCTCTAGCTTGATGAGTGGCAAGCCTAGAGGAGCAGAAAAGTGATAGGGATCTCAGCTTCTCCCGACTGCTGTTGCCATTGTTGTTCAGGGCCTGATAGCTGGAAACCCTCTCCACACCCACATTTATCATGACAGGACCAATCTGGACACTGCTAGTCTGTGAGGCTGCACTACCTGCAGTGGGATGCAGCAGAAAGGCCACTTTTCAACTCCTCCTCCTTATCTGCTCATTCTCTCTTGTGTTTTGACAGCTCAGTGAAGAGTATGGATCAGTGTTCACAGTGCACCTGGGCTCTGACCCAGTGGTGGTCCTGCATGGACATGATGTGGTGAAAGAAGCCTTGGTGGATCGTGCGGATGAGTTTGCTGGCAGAGGACACATGCCAATAGGAGACAGGGCTAACAATGGATTAGGTATGTTTGCTGATCAAGCTCCTTCTGAGGAGAAGGGAAGGGCTGAGTATGCGTTCAGCAGAGCTGCAGTGTATTATACGCAAGGGAAGACTGTGGGGAGTGGATGGATCCCACCTGGAGAAGGGAAGGCAGAGGGGGCTGTGATTGTTGGCTTACATGACCTAATTGGGATAGCAGAGAAATGAAGCTGGATTAATACTAGCGATGGTCAGTGAAAGGGCAAGCAGCAGCAGACACCAGCTGCAGCAAGGGAAATCATGTGTGGATATGAATGATGAAATGTTCACAGGGAGGCTAGGTATGTGGTGAAAAAAGCCAAAAGTAGGCAGCTGGGCTACAGGATCTCCAGAGATTTTCTCCAAACCACAGTACTGACACCACCATGTCAATGCTGTCACAGGGACAGCATTCACTGTCACCATGAACCTCTTCATTTCATATGTAGCATGTCCAAGCCAGGTCTTTCCTCTTCCTTCTTCCTCTGCAGGGATTGTGTTTAGCAACAATGAGGAGTGGTTGCAAGCCCGGCGGTTTGCTCTCAGCGCTCTGCGCAACTTTGGAATGGGGAAGAGGAGCATTGAAGAGAGAATCCAGGAGGAAATTGAGTACTTTCTGGAAGAGATTGAAAAAACAAAGGGTATGGTCCATTTTTAATATAGCTTATGAGTGCAAAAAAAAAAAAAAAAAAAAAGACTGTATTAAGGGACCCATCTTTTTAGCATAGAGTTGAAGTTCCTATGTGTCTGGTCTGTGCACCAGCTTTTCCCCATTACAAAGCAGTAAATAATTCCATAATCATGTGCTGTTCTTTTTGGAGGACCCTTCTGTGTCATTGAGAGACTGTGATCTGATATTTCCTCTAATAACCAGAGCTCAGGTTACCCACAGTAGCCATAAGTAGCCATTGATTTTGGTGTTGTTTTTTTTGTTTGAAACTTCTCTGAAATCACAGAAACACCTTTTGACCCAACCTTTATCCTGAGCTGTGCTATCTCCAATGTCATATGCTCCATCGTCTTTGGGAAACGATATGGCTATAAAGACAAGAAGTTCCTGGCCCTGATGAACAACATGAACAATATCTTTGAGATGACGAGTTCTCACTGGGGACAGGTACATTCAGTAGCCATTTCACAGTGTCAATATTCTCCCAGGGGAGCAGGAGGCCTTTCTTCCAATAAAGTTGCATTTTAGTCTTCTAACTGGGACTCCATCAATGCCCTGCTGCACAAGAGGGAATTCATTCAAGGGCAGGAAGAACCCTCACCAATGGAGCTGGCTTTGCCAGCCAAGTGCAGCTTCCCCCTAGTCCTGAACATCCTTCTCTTCCACCTTTGAGATTTCTACTACTACTAAGCAAGACCCTACCACTCTGTCAGACTGCCCAGCCCCATACTTGTGCCTCATACTTGTGCCCAGCCTTATACTTGTGCCAAGCCTTCTGCTTGGCACATCTGAGAGGGTTATGGCCTTCCTAGGCCTTTTGCTAATACCAAAGAAAAGGGCAATGATCATGCTATGGACCTTCCTGTTTCTTTCTTTCCAGCTCTACCAGATGTTCTCAAGCATTTTGGTTTACTTGCCTGGCCCACACAACAACATATTCAAAGAATTTGATTCGCTAAAAGCCTTTGTGGCAGAGGAAGTGAAAATACACCAAGACTCCCTAGATCCCACTGCCCCTCAGGATTTCATCGACCTCTTCCTCAACAAAATGCAGGAGGTAAGGAGACAGCACAGAGGCCCAGCTCAGCCCCAAACACACCTACACTGAGCCCCTTCCTTCTCTTAACACAGGCATTAGGATGACCCCTTCCCAGGCAGCTGTGCTGTGCTGTGGGAAGACACCAAACCTCAGATACTACCTCTGCTAATGCTTACAGCTCTGGGTCTACACACTCACCAGCCACTACCTGTAGCTGCTTGGACAGCAAGACCTTCATCTGTTCTCACAGGGACATTTGCAGTCTGATCTTGCAGTTCTTTCACTAGAAACTAGCCAACTAGCAGTTGGCATAGCAAGGGCAAACAGGCAGCTACATAGCATTTGGTCAACAACTTGAAAGAAGATTGCTGTGGGGTTGAGCTTACTTCATAAAGACAGCATTATAATGTCCCAGATGGCTGCTGCACCTTAGCAGAGAAATGCAACAGCTCTGGGTGAAAAGACAGGCCTGGGATGACACAAGAGAGGGCCAGTTTTCTTATCTCAGCTGGAGAAACATCACAGCTTTTTCTTTAGGAGAAAGACCGTCCCAATTCCGCTTTCCACATGAAGAACCTGATAACTACCACCTTTGACTTGTTCATTGCTGGAACTGAGACAACTAGCACCACCATAAGATACGGTCTTCTGCTTCTTCTTAAACACCCAAAGATACAAGGTAGAGTCTGTGACCTTTTCCTCTTTAGCTGTTCACCTGGGCTGGGCACATGTCTAACACCAAAACTTTTCTCCTCCCTTTCTCATATTTCATCCAAATGGGCAAAGCCCCTGCATCATCTTTCCCCAGTGTGGTCATTAGAGATCCCTCAGCTTCACTAGCATCATCATCACCTACACTCTCTTCACAGCCAGGGGCTCGACTGTGTCCACATCTTATCTCCCACTATTTCTGTTTAACCAAGTCACTAGGAAGACATTCTTTGCATGGGCTGCAGTGGAGCCGTGTTCTAGTTGACACCAAAACCAGCATCACTGCTCCTGTCACCTGTGATCTTTGGACAGCTTAGGACAATTTAGGTAGGTTTGGTTTTCTTTACCCATTTTATGGTTTGTGCCTCTCATGACAGAGAAAGTTCAAGAAGAGATTGACCAGGTGGTAGGACGATCACGAAGACCTTGTGTGGCTGACAGGACCCAGATGCCCTACACAGATGCAGTGGTCCACGAAATCCAGCGCTTCATCTCCATCCTCCCTATAGGTCTCCCTCACACTGTGACTAAAGACACACGCTTCAGAGAGTATGTCATTCCAAAGGTTAGTAGGCAAAGACTGGAAGAGCAGCTCTGCCCAACACCTTTGCTCACTTGCTCTGCAGCGTTAGCTCCCTGTAGAAATGCAGTAGGTTCACAAAAAACACAGAGCAGTGACTCCTCATACAAA
>JBCJKH010049180.1:0-28202 GCA_039877255.1 Loriculus beryllinus
GGAAAGCACAGACCGAGACCTTACCACAGCTCCCTTCGCCCGGAGCCCGGGAGGCGAGCACAACAAAGCCGGGGACGGAGCCGCACGGCGGCCGAACAGACAGACAGACAGACAGACGGCCGCCGCGCCTCCCCTCCCCTCCCCCGGCCCGGCCTGCCCTCGGGGGGGCCCGCCCCGGGATGCTGAGGGGGAACCGCATCAGGTGGCGCCCATGCTTGGAGTCCTCCTCGGGAGAGCTGGGGCCGGGAGCGCCGGGGTGACGGGGGGGGGGGGGGGGACGCGGGGAAAGGTGACAGTGAAGTTGTGGGGAGATTGGGGCAGGAGAATGTAAGGTATAAATGGGAACCCCAGACTGTGCGGGTGAGAACGTGAAGCCAGGCTGAGTTGTGTGTAGTCACACGGAGGAGTGCTGCTGATCCGGGGCAGTATTTTACATGGGAAGGGTGTGACAGACGGGTCCTAGAAACTCTTAAACTTTGGACCAATTCATTCCTTATCTGCAGGTTACAGAAATCATCGGCCCAGTTCTGGGAGGTGCCATTGTCAAAATTTAAAAGAATAAAATAATAAAAGACTTGCCTCGATGCTGTGTGGCCTAATTTAACACCCATGCCAAAGAAAAGGTGACTCTTTCCAGAGTTTTCCCATGAGGGGAGCTTCATAGATTCATAGAATAGTTCGGGTTGGAAGGGACCTTAAGATCATCCAGTTCCAACCTCCCTGCCATAAGCAGGGACACCTCACACTAAACCATGCCACGCAAAGCTTCGTGCAACCTGGCCTTGAACACTGCCAGGGCAGCTTTCTGCAGGGTCAAAGGGGCTTCTAGAGGGTGAGAAAAGCTCCCACAAAAGCTATGAAGGCTGCTACAGTAAAGTTAACTTCGAATGATCTAGCTAATAAACTGCACACCTATGCTTACTAACAACCTTACTAATAATCTGTACTCGTTTGGTCATGTCATTGTACTGGCTTCTTCCTGTTGAGGCAACCTGTAAGGTGTTATCATATGGGTAGTCATAGATCAGGATCTGGCCAGTGGATTAGGATCCAAATATGTGATGAAAAGATGACCTGTGCTTCACAGAGTTTATGATGTAGCTTCAGCACAGCCCAGGAGGTTGGCTGTCTGAAGTTATACACAAAACTGAGTGATAAGTGTGTCTAGAGTTCCCATATTGGCAGAACTCAGTGCTTGGGCCTCATTAAATCATATCTTGGGCAAGGAGCTGATGTTTTTCCCACTGAAGGCCTTGGAAGTGGGATGTGGCTCTTAAAGCTTTCCTCCCTTAAAATGAGACCTCTCCCCACCGCGGGTTCGTGTGCACTCACATCTCCTTCCTCCCAAAGTGTCTCTTCTTCCAGGTGGAAATCTTCAGTGCTTCCTGCTATGGTGGCACTGCTGTTCCAAATGTCACTTCACCTGGGAGCAAGTGAGCGCTGGGAATCCTTCCTCACACAGGACTACACTGCCTGTGCAATTCCCTGTTCAACACAAAACCACCGAGGGTTAGAAACGACCCTTTCCTTGCAGAGTAGACAGAGCACAAGAAAAAAAATGCTGATTCATGGTTTAGTCACTATTTTAAGGAAAGAGAATTTGAAACAAGTCTAAACTTCACTTACTACAAAACAAAGACACTATATACCTGCTGATTTTATGTCTTACATGTGGCACCAACACAGTTAAAAAGTTACTTTATAATGGTTACATAAATTCACACGCACCTCAAAGACATTCCATGTGTCCTGATTCCTGCATTAAGAAAAAAAAAAAGAAAAATCAGCCTTCATAAGTGAAGGTTATACTATTAAAGTTTCAAATTCACATAGGCAAGTCATTATCCTTTTCTAAACCAAACTATATAAAGCAAATGGCTGATGCTGTGCAAACATTGCAACATTCAAGCCACTGCTGAACTGAAGAGAAAATCAAAATATAAAGCTACTTCTCACATACGTAACACATCTCTAAGTTACTTTAAATTTTCCCTGACATGATGGTGCTTTGTTTCTGGAGCCCTGCAATGCACTCTGGACCCAGTGTTCAATAAATCTGATGCAATTTAGTATTTAATGTTAAGGATAGTGCTCTTGCTACACAATCTGTTTTCTAATGGGTAACAAGTGTGTCAGACATTAATTGCATTGCTAGTATTTAAAACAAAACCTGTTGGGATTAAATATGGTATCTCATTGCTCAGTAGGTATATGAACATTTCAATGCCTTCATGACAAGTTTCAATAAGATCATGAAGTATAAGTAGTTTCATGCTGCTTTGCAGCTTTAAGTTCTGCTGAAATTTTTGGACAGGCTGCTCACCTTTCAGTGGAAATACTGCAATAGATTGCAAGTGTTAGAGCATTTACTGACAGTTTGCACATTTGGGTCACTGCATAAAATGCACTGTCTGCAGGATTGGTGCTGCTGCTGCGCATTTTGTTTTAATTAGGTGCAATATTTGATTGTATTTATTTATTGTTTTTTAAATAACCTATACGGCTTACTAATACATCCAAAATGCATCCGTGCCATGTAAGAAAGTCCTATATGGTAGGAATGTACTTAAACAGGGTGAAAGAAGACAGGTTTTAGCTCTCGTTATCACCTGCAGGCACAGTCCGTGTCCCATTTAGGTGATGACTATGTCCTCTCTTGACTAACATAGGTAGAAATGACCTAGATCAGGTTGCACTTGGATAGACAAACGCACCAGCTGCAAACTGCTCGCCTCTGCCTTTTTGGCTTTCTATAAGCATTATGATGACTGCACCTTGGATGTCCTACAGATGTTTCTGTCCCATCGTATCTCCCAATTCTGTAAGGAAATCAGGAATTTTATTTATTGCTCTCCTTCTCAGAGTAGAACTGCCAAGCAGAATTTAAGACAAGCTGCTCCATGAGGGATCTGTGCAAGATCTGCAATGAGCAGAGGTCAGGATGCCTTGCAAAGCGCCAAGAACTGCAATGAATGCAAGACACTAAAGATAATGACAGTGCCTGATGATTGAAAGTACTATTTTGCCAACAGAAGAACTCCACACAGATGTTATGATCCAGAGTTTCTCGTGCCAATGCTATCCCCCAAATTCTCAAAATATTCTCAGATTAATGGAACAGATAGCTAGTGGATTGTGCTTTATGTTTAGAAGCCAACAGTTTACAGTAAATGTTGTTTTTATGCAGTTCCATTTCAAGGGTGAGAAGAGGTTTCATGCTTCAGCGCTGATCTTGTGAGATAAGTAAGCAAATATCATTAGCTGCTGACAAGTGATCCATGTTTCACTCTAGGCTGATATCATTGAGCAACAAATCCTTTCAAGATGAGGTAGCTAGCTCAGATCCGGAGGGAAGGGAGTGCCTTGCATCACCCCGCAGCTCACTTTTGGATGACAGCCTTGCTGCTGGACTCAGGAGGGAGTCCCATCCAGTTGTCTTCAGCCAGAAGTTCACAGCTGAGGCACAGTCTCAAGGGTTGGAGGAAATATGTAGAGAAGGGGTAAGCTCAGGCATCTTTATTACACTGACAGGGTTGTAGAGGAGTCCATAAGGACAAAATAATATAATAGTTGGTATCATATTAGTGAAACTTTTGAAGAAGCATTTGTAAATACAAGAATCTCCTTTGTTGTATGGCTGCATAAAAAAGGACTTTGATTGCTTGAATTTCCCAATGGGAAGAAAAAGAAAACTTTGCATTCACAGATATTTCTCAAAGGATTTGGTGGGGTTTGGCACTGGGAAATGTGAACAAAAGTTTTTAGCCAAATAGTATTCATTTTCAGAAGAGGACAGTTCAGTTAATTTGGTTTTGGAGGTGAGGTCCTCTCCATCTTTAGAACAGAGGAGCACACTGGAAACTCCTTCCTCAGCATGTGGTATGTGCTCAAAGCAAATTGACATTTAAAAATTACATTCCATTTCTTTCTGTATAGAGGTTTAATCACACCATTCTTTCAGCAGTAATGAGAGCTGGCTGGTGTGATATCACATTCTTCCCCAGCTTTTGTGATGATCTCAAGAGAGCAAGACAGTTCAGCCCCTGTTATTAAGCTTTTGTGAGTAAATTAAAAGGTTAAAACTATTTTCCTGGCTTTTTTTTTTTTTTTTAAAAAAAGATATTTTAAATTATCTGGATTGTATTTCTTTCTACTAGTTGTCAATTACTATATTTCCTAGTGCCTGTCACGGTTGAATTCTGGACACCACCCACAGAGATCATAGAGTTAAAGAATTGTTGATCAGAAGAGAATTACACATCCATTTCCTTTTTCTCTATGATGTATTTCCATTGTATATGCAACTGTTGAAATAAAATACCTGGCTTTGCCACCTAATGGTGTAGTATTGAGAAGAAGTATTACAGCAGAGGACAACTAGACAATAATCACACCACCAGTGTTCCCTGCCTCTTTCTTACTTTGCCTGATAACTCATCCCCTTTCAGAGCATTCCCATTGTCACTTGGCAAAACATCACTCTAAAGAAGCCTTAGCTCTCTTGCCTGACATGTACTTTCATTAGACTGTAACTGTCTGTCCCAAGCTGATTTCTACCATTAACAGCAAGGGGCTTCAAAGCAAGGACCTCCTCTTACCATGTTAAAACAGTGCTTTGTAACAAGTAGGCCTCACCTAAGCTGATGTCATAAAACAAAACTCAGTAAAATCTAGTCATTAGACAGGATTAGGAGCCTTGACCTGTTCCATCATCTTCCCTTGCAATGGGCATCATTCTCCTATTCTGCCTCTTTGGCACAGGTTTGCCTTCTAATCCTTCTGTAAGCCAGCCATTACTTCTTATTGTAGCAAAAGCACTTCCTAAATTCATTGCAGCTCCATCACATTTTTGTCCTGTTCCTGCATGGAATTGTGTCCTCCACGAGGCTTTGTTACTGTCCCTGCCACTCTTCTGCATAGAAAGATCAAACTCCACTGAAGGCACGTATAAAGTGCTTCTGCATTTCAGGAAGAAAGATTAGAAGTGAATAGTCTCATTTTGTACAAGATTCCTAATTTCCCTTTGCAGAGTATGAAAATTACCAGACCGAAGCATTGTTTGCATCACTGTGAACTGAACAGACTACATTAAAGTATTGAGATGCACATGCTGGTTTAATGGTGGCAGTGTTACTACTCAGAGACAAAGAGAGTTGACCCAGCAATAGAAGACATACCTATCAGAGTTCCATGATGAAGAAACATGCCAGTGGCTCTGGTTCTCATGAGACAACCTTTGGCATGGAGAGACATAGTTTATGCAAGAGGTCAAGACTCAATCCATTTCTCATGCTGGAGCTTGAAATGGAGCTTTTCAGGAGAAAAAACTAGGAAGGAAATCTCCACCCATATGCTGGCTACTGAGAAGGGGGACAGAAGCCTGGAGCAGCAGACACCATAGCCCTCTGAGACAGGATGTGTCTTGGGGAAATGATGTGTCTCTGAAGGGAAATGACTGCAGCTGTGGCTACAGAAAAATGCATGAGCTCCCATATCACAGGATTTTCCAGTGGTTAGTCACTAAGATAACTTCTAAATTCATCCATCCAGAACAGATCAGTAACTGATGCACAGATATTCCATGCAACTCTTTAGCCATGCTGTTTTTTCATTGTGTCCTGCAGGACGGTACTATCTTAATGTGACTTTAGAAGAAAAAGGAGAAAAAAGCAGATTTTAAAGAGACAGGCATTGAACACAGATCAATAGATGCATTGTATTTTATCACTAGCTATCAGAGGCTAAAACTTACTTTCTGAAAGAGTTAAATCTGTCATGAAAAGCCATGTCCTGGCACTTGGGTAAAAAATGGAGTTTACATCCCTGTTCCAGCTCCAGCACAGGTATTGCATGTCTAGCATATTCTGTTGTCTACCTCAAGTCCACACTGTTCCCTCTTGTTGGATGTACAGTGTCTCACAAGCCATAACCCAAGGACAGACTTTGCAGAGTGTTTTTAACAGCCCAGCACAACGGGCAGAGCCAAGCTTTGGTCTTCAAGCACAGCAAAGTAGCTTAGGCTGCTGACTCAAAGTACAAACTAGGTCTTCAAAAGTCCTGGACCAAAAAGGTGTCTTTCTGAAAAATATTTCCTTTATTTTTCCCTCATTTCTGCTTATTTATCCATAAAATATTATTGATGATACAATTTCTTTACCAGACTCTTGGACAACTGCCTTTGTCAAGCGCTTTGAGAGCTACATACTAAGTAATCCAATTGAAATTACAAAGGTTTCCCGGAAAACTACATGTTTCCTTGTGCAACTGCTCTGCAGGACTTTCTGACATTACTTTGTGAATGAAGAAACTCATCCTTAATTTATTTGGTTGCTATAAAGAGGTTCAAAAAAGACCTTACAGAATCAGTTAGAAACAGTCTCCTCTGAGTGACATGTTTCAGGAACTTACTGCTGTACTACAACATCTGTCTCCAGATATTGTCTGATTCAACTTGACAGTGTGTATTTGTCCCAGTGGTATTCAGCTTAGACAAATGAAGTGTTAAATAGGAAGACTGTCAGCCCAAACAAGTCTTTTAAAGACTTGATATACAGCACTGGTTTTGACCATACCATATTATTTAGCCACTAAAGAAAAACCAAACTTTTTATAATTTTTCTTATCCCCTATGGCCCAGCATCAATCTCAAATAAGCGTTTTGTTGTCTGCAAAAGATGAGCTGCAAAATATATATTTTTAAGTCTCTGAGTCTTAATGATGCTGATGCTGAGAGCAGGGTGCCACAGACAATGATGCTAAAAGCTGACTCAGTCCTGCTGCTATAAATTCACCCCTTAGATACTTAAACCAGCCCTCACTGGATAGTTCTGATTTTCTATGTTTCTTCAAGCAGGTGGAAGTTTTTTCCATGTATCTTAAACAAATCACTTCCAAAGATTGTAATTCAAGAGACAAAATTAATTCCAGGAGATTTATCAAATTATAACAGTTATTGTGTACTTTTACAGTAATGCAGTCTGTAAGCTTCAGAGACAAAAATAGCTAAAAAGCCTTAACCCCATGAGATTATTATTTTCTGCCATGGGGAAACAATGACTGATTCAGAATGAGCTGTTGCAAGATGTGCATAGCACATACAGTTTTGTGGATTACTAAAGAGAGCCCTGGCTAACTGGCTTTAGAAGCTCTCTGCTGTGTCGTACATTAACAAGACTGTGGAGATTTATAAACACTCCCCATGAAAACTAAATCTATAAATAAGATCAATCATGACACAAAAGCATCTGTAGAGTATAAATAAAAACAATCCTTTTTTCTAATAATCCAATTCCTAACACTTTCTGAACTGCAGAAATACCCATCCACAATCTGCACTAGCTTTTTCATGCTTTAACAGAATCACCCACAAGTCCACTGTGAAATAAATTTGAGAGGATTTAAGAGAAAGTTATCTCTAAAATTATTTCATCCCAAAAATTCTATAGCAAGGTTGCATGCCAGACAAGAACAGCACAGATATTTAAGTAGGTTAGTGGGTCTAGTGAAGTGCTGAAAGTAACCTGAAGCAAAATCTGTCACCATGTGTCTTGAATCATTCTTCTATTCCACTCTTGAAACCCTTTAAAAATAGAACCATAGGTTTTTCTTTTCAGCAGTAGAATTTAGGGCCAAAATAGCTAATAAAAGATGCCATCAGAGGTAATCGTCCTGCAAGCAGATACATCCAGCCCCTATTTGCATATGTACTGATTCATCAACTGCAAAAAATTATGGGTTTTTTTGAGCAAATGTCACATCTCATTTGTTCTGCAAAGTGCCTTGTGCAGTTTGGTTGCTACAAATCTAGCAGTTTGGATTATACTGCTAGAGAGACATTATGTTCCAGTTTGAGTCTAATACACAGTTGTTAGCTATGAGGAAGAAAGCTTTCGCTTTAGTTAAAATGTTCTTTGGGCTTTTTTGTCTTGTTTATTTATTTTTTTGGAACTAGAGCACACTGGATTCTGCTGACAGCTGCAAATCCACTGTGCAATACAGTAGAACCAATGTACATCGCAGCAGTGTAAGATATCTGTGCATGCTATAGCTTATACTGAACAGAAAGTTTTAAAGCTAGTCTGGACAAAAGTTGGTTGCAGGAGGGGATTAATCTATTTTTTCTTAAGTAATTTCTAGAATTATATGCCATTAAAATTGGCTTTATTAAATCCCCATTGTGAGTCTTCCTCAGTCACCTCTGTTTTGTCTTTCTAACCCAATTTAAATCTTGCACAGTTGTTACTATTCCTCCTCTACTTATGCTCTCCTTTTCTAATCCGGGTCTGGCCCCAGAAAGCAGGTTTTGATCTACACTACAGTACAGATGGGGAAATAACTTCAATTTTAGGAACTATACAAGAAGAAAGAATTCTGCTTAATCCAAGTCAAATTTTGCCAAGCAGTTATTCAGCAATGGAATGTGGATGTCCTGTCTGTCCCATCCCCCCTGCCTTTATTTTCATAGATTAGTAATGTTCTCTCTATTGTAAGCTATATGATTGCAGTAATGGGCTTTTTTTCTTTTAGCCATTAGGGGAAAGGAAATGACATATGGAGAGAATTCAAGTCCCTCCTCATTCCTAGAGAGTCTATCCAGAAAGTTAGCATGCAGAGCTCCGTCCAAGTGTCGTTTCCTGCTCACAATTGGGAAGGGGAGCTGAGGGTGGGAGGAGAAATGGATACGTAACATTAAATAGCTGCTTCTGATTAACAGCAACATTCTGCAAATGATTTCACAGCATTGCTTTGAACAGAATTGAACGTCTGCAGCCCAAGTATGTGTAGCAATCCACTGATGAAAGAGCTATTTTTACATCTGTTTCATATAGTGGGTAAAATGAAGTGATTTGGGTGGTGGAAATGTGCCTTGGAGACTATTCAAGATTTCCTGATAATTCTATACCTCAAATCTTCCATATGCCCACAGAGCAGTATTACATACTCTTGATATTATAGCTATTTTACTACTCTGAACCTGTATACAAAGCAATCTGCTGCAGCTAAATGAGACAGCTTTCCACTATTTTTCATATCAAATCACTCCTTCAGAAGATGATCCCATGATATTCATTTCACATTGCAATGCAAATTAAGTTATGAAGTAAAGTAGAATGCTTCCTCATTACACTGTCTCTTCTGTTGATCTCATAATACAACCTCTTCCACAGTGAAATTGGTACCATTGATTTTGCTTTTAATATGTCAGTCAGTTGAAACTCTCTTCCTGATGTATGTATGATTTATACATCACTTCTGGATTAGTCCCACTGTTTTATTTAAATGATTAGCACAACATTTTAGTATTGTCAAGCAAGTTCTGCTTAGTAAGAATTAAAAGGATTCTTTTCCACCCTGCTTTAATTTTTCTCTCTTCTCCTCATCCCTTTAAATCTCAGGTCCACTTCCCTCCCACTAATGACACTCCCTAGGGCAGTGGGTGAACTGCAACCTGGAAACAGGCCATGGCTCTTCCACGAAATCTTCTGGCTTCTGCGGAAGAGCGTCCATTTCCTGGAGCCAGTCTGAGACAGACAGTGCTCTGCAGTCAGAAACAGGACTGGAATCCAGTGACCCTTAGTCCACATGAAGTGCTATGAAACTCACAGCAAATCAATTCTTTCTTAGCTGTCTACATGCTGAGTTCCTGCACGACTCTTATCAGTGCCAGGCTGTGGATCAATGAGAAAGTGTTTACCAAACACAATGAACAACACTGTAGCTTGAGTGTTCTTGTGAATGCTTTTTTTCCCCCCTGTAATTTGCAATTGGGTTTGGTACACCCCTCTCAATCTCAGGAGGGGACACCCAATTCCCTCTTAGACTCTTCTCTTAGCACAGAAGGCACGCTTGCCCAGAAGACAGTCAAGAATAAGCTTTTAACTCAGACCAAAGGGTTAATGTATTTCCTAATCAGGTTTTAAGTGAAAAGTCACAACATTTTTCTCTATAGGCCAAATATCACCAGTTAATGAACCTTCATTAATTACTTCTATTTTGAGTAAGTGTTTTCAACAAATTGTACACATTCCCAAAGTTTCGACTTGTGCTTAAACGTTATGTCATACCTTATCACAAAAGAGATTCAATACTCCTGAGATTATCCTTTCGTTGAATATAGGGTTATCATGACCAGAAGTACCATAGGTTACTACAGGAATGGAGATCAGGATTCCCAGCTTCCAGGCTAATTGTGCCAACTACTTTTTGAGCATCTACGGGTAACATTCTTGTATCCCAGTTAGCTTTGCTGTAAAATAGATTTAGAAACATAAGAGAACAGTAAAATATCATTGGCTAGAGAATTCCTTTTCCTGTACACTTACAGCTGTTCCTTTTTGTTCATATACCACTGTAGTTCTGTGCAATTTAAATCATTCTGTATAGAGCAGCAGGAAGCAGCTTTACTTAAAAGACTATTTCAATCTAAATCACAGGGAAATAAAGAGTAGGTTTTTCTTAATTTAACCATTTCTAGCTTTTCTAAAATTCTTTCTATAGAAGAAAATGAGCAGACATGCTATTGAACAGGACTGCAAAGCCTCTACTCTTTTTCCAGCATATTTGGGAAGAGCAGGTGGAAGCAATCACACAGGCAGCATCTGCTAGCAGCAGAATTACAGAGGTGGTTATGTTTGCTGAGATCTTATACTGAAATCTTGCCATCACTCTACAGATAAAATAGCATTAGCAACAACTGCATTCCAAGCCAGTTGATGTCAGCAGGGGTCTGTTATTGTTGCTCTCAGCACAGAGAAGTTGGCAGACTGACACATAGGCCACCAGACATTTATTCCAGCCCTTGTCCTGAATTAGGCATTTGCCAAATAACAAAGGCTAGTTCTTAAATCAGGCTGGGCAACACACACAAAAACCCCAAAACAAAACCCCAACCAACAAATCAAGAACCAGGAGCAACAACAGTTCTTCTCTCCCTTTTTGCTTCTACCACTTTTAAAACTAAAGAAGCAGCCCAATGGGTGACTGTGATCCTAACCTCAGGAATAGTTTGCATTTTCTTAGAATAAGGAGTGACTCACTCCAGTCACTTATAATCACTGTAGATTGTTGCCTGTGGAAATACGTGCTGCCAAGAACAGGGCTCATTGGTGGATAGGCTGAACACATTTTTCTTGGATAAAAACAAAGTCCCAGTCCCCAGAAAGTTAATTATTAAGCCACTGAGCTGTCAGGCATCTACAGAAGAATGTGCAGTGTTCTATTGTTAACTCTAAGGTATTAAATTCTGAAACAACTACTTCAGAAAAAAGAAAAGGTAGAAATAACACTATTAAACAAGTGTTACGCATTCTTATCCCTATAGAAAGTCAAATTAACTGCATACGTGCCAAAAAAGCAATGAAAGTAAGTTTAAGGTAATAGTACCTTGACTTATCACTTTTATATATTGTCGTATACCTTATATTCAGTATTTAATCAGAAATTATCACATACAATACCTTATATTGAATATTTTATCAGAAATTAGCACATAGATGTTTCCTTTAAGTATAAGAGGTGCCCCAATAGATTTTAATCACGCTATTTGTTTAATAGGAAAATTAGGTACATCATACCTGAGCAGTCCAGGCTGCCTGAAACCTTCCATCAGCCGCCTAGAACCAAGGGAGACCGTGAGACTGCCTGCAGCACCCTCTACCGGAAAATACCATATTTTACAGCGTGAAGAAATGACTCAAGAATTCTGAGGTGAGTTTCACAAGACTTTACCCTTCCATTATAGACCCACAAAGTATGTGGAATCAGTGGTTTCATTTGTGAAAGCTGAATTTACATATTTGCATTTGTATAGGTTAGTTTTTTCAGTTCTTTACAGACCCCGAAAAACATTATGTTAGAGCTCATGCTTTGAAGTAGATCTCACAACAAAGCAAAGGACACAAACAACCTCACTGTACATGGCTAAAAGCCCTATTTGGTTGTGTGGGGTTTTTTTTCCCTTTTTTTTTGTTTTCCCCAGAACATCAAAGGCTTTGGCAGTGCAAGGCAGATGGTTCTTTCACCTCTGCAAGGGTAGTGCTACTACCAGAATGTGGTCCCAAGGGTGTTGCAGAGAGTGTGGCGTCAGACTTGAGGTCTGCTTCTGTCTGGCACCGTCTATACAGCTTCTTCTGCAGGTGCTGATGCCACCTGCAATCTCTCTCATTAATACAGAAGGCAAGCAGGGCTGGGAACATGCCACAGCCACAGTTCACTCTCACCCTTCATTTGGCAGCACAGGAACAAAAACATAAGGTTAGTCTCACAGATGCCAACTTCTCAACCAGGAGATGCAGTAGGGTTACAACAGCTAATGGTCCAATTATCTTTAGATATTCCTATAGTAAAACTTATTACTTACTGCAGCTTAGTTAAAATAGTATAGTCAAAAGTATAAAGTCATCATTAATCAGTGGCTGTTGCAAGAGACTATCTTTAGTGGCAGGTAGCACACTACTAACAGCAACATGAGCATCTCCAAGGCTATTTTCCAACCTGGACAGAGGAACTCATAGAGCTTAAGGAGCTCAGCAGAAATGTGCTCATGCTAGTGCATTCACAAGCGATTGCTCTGCAGGAAGCATTATTGCTGCTAACCTAAAGAAGAGATCAGAATATACACGCAGACAAGTTATCTGCTACCTTTTGTGACATTATCATCACCTAGCAGCACCTAAGACCCAAGCAAGTTGCTTGCACAGATAAGTTATGTGGGTGCACATGTAATTATCAGCCTCCAGTGAGGGAAGGCACCATTTTTGCCAGCAAGTGTAGTAGACTTGCACCATAATGGAGGTGAGAGCAACATCTTTGACACTAGCAATAACTTATTTAAAGAAGTCTTTGGTAACAGTATGGGAGGAGGGTGTAAATTTAAATTCTTCATTACCTGATCTTAAAAGGACACCATAATCCACTTACTACATGCATATGCACTTTAAAATAGACTTGAAAGCACACAATAAGCAGATCAATGCACAACACCAGATTTCTTCATCAGATTCACTAAGAAGAATAAGGGTTTTTTTTGTTTTCTTTTAAATTCACCCTCTATAAAAGCAGAAACAAAGCCTGGGGGAACTCTGGGAGTATTACCTCCTCCATAGTTTTATGCCCTACCTTCAATTTTATAAAGGTGACATGCTCCATTTCAAATGTCATACTTATATTAAACAAAAAAAATCTAGCCATGTCATTGACTTCTACTGCACCACCAAAACAGCTAGAGCACCTCAACGAGCTGAGTCAATATAGTTAGACACATGGACTCTGGGGAGGTCCCAGTTAATGGGATCTCTATGCAAGGTTTCCCAAAAAGCTGAAAAACAGGACTACTACAGTCCTTCCTTTCCCTGTACTACTTTGCTCCCTCCCAAACCCCACTATGCACAACCATGTTTAAAGTCAGAGTAGGTTACTGCAATTAAAAGATTTTAGAAGTAATAGTACAGTAGATTCCAAGACAAAGACTTAATTTTTGCCCCCTAGAACAGGCAACTGCTTCAAAGCATTTACTATGCTCAATGCTAAGACTACCTGAGCATACTTACAGTTGGATAACTGCTGTACTTACCTCTCCTCCACACTATTACTTACAGTTTAGTACAACTACAGTCTTTAAAAAGCAGAAAATAGTTTAGCTCAATTATGAACATTGTAGAACAAATCAGAGCTCTGTAAGAGATATCTGGAGAGAAGCAGCAGCTTGTTTGGTCTGCAGTAATAGATGACTGCCTATATACAGAAGTGGGAGCTTGGAGTGACCAAGTTTAAAACCACTCTTGAGAGCTGAATGGCAAAAATGCAGGTCTGAACCATTCTAAATTTTTGATGAAGAATACTTACTCTATAAGTCACCTTCTGAGACAGCAATTGACAGTTAAATGTAACTGTTTTAATATCACTTTATTGAACTTCAAATATAAGCCCACTTTAAAAGCCTACTCAACTCAGTGTACTGATTACAATAATCGTTTATGTAAAACATAACAGAAGGTTTGCAGAGTAGTAGCTCGTGCTTTGTGAGAAGCCTGTACTGCCCGCTCACTTGCATTCTTCTCCCCAACAGGAACAGTAAGAGCCAAAAAGAGAACAAGTATTTACAAGTATATGGCAGAAAGAATGCAGTTTACAGTTAAAAATTCACATATGTACAGTTTTGAACTGTTCAAGTATGTTTCAGTTGGACAAAGTGCTACAGATCACAAAAAGAAACCACAGTAAAAAGAGGAACTAAGACAAAGAGGCGGCAGTCACTTGTGTGCCAAACAAGTTTTAGGTGGTTGCAACATACACAGAATCTAGAAGTTGAAAGTATCGGGAGTATTGCCCTGAACTTGGAAAGTGTAGCTAGCAGCAGTAGACTCTGGTACAACATTTTGGTCTTCCTCCTCCTAGAAGAAAGGGAACAGAGTTTTGAAATAGCAGTAGCATATTAAGCTAGTAATCACTGCTACAATAGAACAGAAAAAAGTCATCCTTCAGACTTACCTCTGCTGAGAAATATTTCTCAATCAGGGTGGATGAGGCTTTGTATACTTGTTCATTTTCATGTGACTGGAGAGCTTCAATTCTGTCTAGACCCCCACACTCCTCAATCATGAGGCAAAGTTTTTCAGTCTCATTAATCTTCTCAGCAGCCTGCAAGACAAACATGGAATAATCTCAGGACAAAGGTATGACACCAACTACTGGAGAACTATTAGGAACAGCTTGAATAGTAATTGAGTAAACTGTATCCACATACCAAGAAGATGTTAGAAATAGCATCCAGGATAACCAGCACAATTTTGCTGTCTTTAGCCGAGAGGAGATTCAGTAGTGGTTCAACCACACCAGCCTGAACAAGGTACACAATCTGCTCAATTGTTCCACCACTTGTGTAGTTTGCCACAGCCCACACAGCTTCTTTTTGAGATTTGAAATCCCCCTGTGAAGATAAATGGAGGGTATTTGAACAGAGTAGTAGCAATAGCAAAAGCTTCACAGTAATAAATACAGTCTTTGTTTACCTTCCTCAGAATACCAATGAGATAAGGCACAAGACCATGGTCTATAACTCGCTGAATCTGATCCTGGCGCCCAGCAGTGATGTTGGACATCGTCCATGCTGCTTCTTTCTGAATGTTGTTTTTATGATGAGAGAGGAGACTTGGGAAGACAGACAGTGCTCCTGAGTCAATAACAATCTGTGTCTGCTCATCAGTACCAGTGACAATATTTCCTATGGCTCTTAATGAAGGAGTCTGAAACAAACATGAAAACAGGAAAATTGGGAAAATTGAATCTGTGTTTGAATACAGCCATATTTGATGTCCCTTACGCTCAAGCCTGCCCAGTTAACAGCATGATATGCTATTACTGATGAGTTTTAACTTCCTTTAGCACACCATAGGCAGACATTGAGCATATGAGAACTGCAAACCTTCCAAGACCAATCTACAAACAACTACTAATTATAGAGCTTAGGAAAACTAGCTTCCAAGTATTAACGCAGCTTTATTATAACAGCAATTTTAGTGTGCACAGAACCCACTTCCAAATACAGTCCCTAGAATCTGGATTTGCAACAGCAGTTTTAGAGTTAAAAGCGAGCTTCAAAGGATGTCAATTGTGCTGACGTGTTAAATGCAATGATTATGTAAAGAAGCTCAATAGGCATCAACAGCAGTGATTTGTCTCATGCAGGGCAGTCTCCAGGAAAGATAAAAGTTCAAGTCTTACCTACACAAAACCTAGAACCAAGCATCTGATTTATGTATAAAAAGAAGCATTCAGTTGCATGAATGTTAGTCTAACTGCAGCTTTATCCATTACTCAAATCAAGCAAGAGCAATCTGGATGTCTGATAGCTTACCATTATTGGCAGTTCACTACATCCCAGGAGCTTCACAAGTTGTGGCACCAATCCAGTTTTCACTACAACTTCTATCCTGTCATTGGAACCATCTGTTAGATAGGAAAGCGCCCAGCAAGTGTCTGCTAACACCTCATGGTCATCGTAGTGCAGGAGCCGAACAAGAGTTGGGAGAATCTGCTCAATAGCTTCTATGGGTGGTGCAGGATTCTTATTACGACACAGGTTTGAGAGGGTCCAGGTAACATTGCGTAAATATCCAGACTGCAAGGGTTGAAATAAATGGTTAACAACTGTTCAGTTACCTGATCTCTTGTACCCACTTATTAGTAATTGTAACTTGAATCATACTGTACACTTACAGCTAAGGAAGAGAGATCAGGAACAGCAAGTAGACTCAGCAGTGGCTCTATTGCACCAAATTTAATAACTAGATCTCTATAGGTAGAGCCATCCCCTGGGAACAACAGAAAAAGAGACAGATGAAGACCAAAATAGAGGGACATGTGCACATGGTTGTGTATTAGAGAATGAATTCTTCTACTGCTTTAAGAAAGGCTAGATAAGAAGAAATAGGAGAGAAAAATTACAATTGCCATGGTTAAGTCATATGCCAAACATGTGATTTTTTAGCCTCAGTGGCTTGACTTTTTTCTGTTGTAAAAAGAGGTAGTTTAGCATGTTTTCTGTACAGCTTTTCTTGGAGTTCATAACTAAGCAGGGACTTACATGTTTCCTTGAAAACATATCTAAGCCGTACCACTAGAACAGAGCTTTTCCCATAATATGGGACTTCGAATGCAAGATAATAATTGGTTGCATGATTTGGGTCTATAGCATAATGCTCATGGAATGCCAAAGTTTGACTGAACTCTTCTATTGCAAGGTATAAAAAAGTACCTTGTAATTAAGTTTAAGAACTCTAAGGAGAAACTTTAAAGCTCCAATCAAACATGACTTCTATGAGCTCATTTCCTCTGTGTTGAAGATTCACTATTCTCTTTAAGGCACAGATATTGGAAAACATACTACAGCAAACATATTTAGCTATATTATTATTAACTTTTTTAAAAAAAGCTGGGATCCAACACTGGCAGATGAAGTAATCCTGAAAGGTTTAAGAGAAACTTCAGTATTAATTAGTACTTTCACATCCGTAAGTAGCTGTTTCAAAGCATGGAATATTGACCATCACATACACAATTATGTGTGCCATCTGCTTCCTCCCTTCCCTCTTCTAGGCAACACACAGACTAGAGTTGACTGGCAAGTCACAAAGCCAATAAGATATATGACAAAGCCCTATGCTGTAGCACAGCTATATAGCTCTATCAAAACTGAACTGAAGTGTGGAAGCAAACCACACAGTACAACCCATAGGTTGCCAGGCATTGCATGAGACGTCTTATAACAGATCTGAAGATAAAGTACTGTCTGTAGCATACTCCACATTGCAGAGCATGCCTTGAACACCATTAAGGCAGTTTCTCAGACACTCAGCATGCTGCATGACATGTCAGTAGTGATGTCCTGCTATTTTAAATAAGGGAACATGTCTGAAATACAGTTGCGCAGCATATTGACATACCTGCAATATTTCCCAGTGCCCACACAGCCTGTTCACTGATGTGAGTATGGGGAGAGGCCAGCAGTGAGATAAAGGCTGGAATAGCCCCTCCATCTACTACTGCCTTTGTTTGTTCTGATGTGCCAGAAGCAATGTTGGTAAGCGCCCAGGCAGATTCAAACTGAATAGGAATACAGTCTGCTCTACCCAAGAAAGAGACCAACTTTGGAATCAAACCAGCCCGAATTATGCTGTCAATTGGGGGCTGCTGCTCTCTTGAGAGGAGTTTCCTAAGGAGGAAAGCAAAGCATTATTTTGGCTGCAAAGATCTGAATAACAGATTAAACAGTATAAAGATCTACATTTTAAAAAGGAAAAGGTTTAACATTGCCCTAGCATTCAGGAAGGCAACACAGCATGATATGAAGAAATACAGGCAAGCTGAGTGCTAGGTTCCTAAACCTGTGTTAACATCGGTTTTGGCATATCCTCACTATATGAGAGGTTCTGCTCAGACTCTGAAACAAAGCAGACTTACAAGAGTCATAATACCTCTGAAATGCTAGAGGTTTCACAGCAGAAAACTTAATGAATGCCAGAAGCAGCACTGCAACAGTATATAAGCTTGCTAAAGCAGGTTTTAGATTTAGAAAGAGAAAGGAAATTTCGCATTCTTCAAACCCCTGTCATCATCCTGTTCACGTTATTCTAAGGTGTATCATTGCACTCAAATATTGTAGTCAAGTGTTAAGACAGTTTAAAGGTATCTTTGCTATAACAAAGGATTTATTATTGTAACTCTTATAACTCCAAGATGGACTACTATTTATTTTGACACTTCAAAACCACTAGAAAGAATTTCTACTTCCTAGTAAAATATTCAGGCACTTCTAACACTCAAAAGCCACATGGTTTCAATAAGACTATGACTAAGGTAAGCATACCTATACATTGTACATAAAGCTGACTCGGGTATTTGTTGAATTACTGCCTGATAAGAGCAGCCATAGCTACTACCATGTGCAGACACTACGGCTCATAAGCCAGTTCTTTTAGGTTGCCTAAAAATGGCTTGTGCAGCTGAATATGTTACCTCTAAACTCCTTACCTGGCAGCTTGAGTAGCCTGTAGCTGAATCTCTGTATTATTATTATTAACGCCTTTGACTATTTCTTCAACTGACCAGTGTGCTGAAACCTGTACAATAAAAAGATACATAAATGCTTTGTTGGGAGAGGCATGTGTCTTAAGTATACCTGTTCCACATACCCACTTACCTGATTGCTTCTATTTTCCTGAAGGGGAGAAATAGCATCATCTGGAAGAGTGCTAACATTTCTTCTTTTAAGCATCTGGTCATCTTTTTTAGCTTTCCTCAGCTCTACATTGACTTCAATACGCCGCCTTCTCATTTCCTAGAGAATATACATTCATAAGTTCTCAGCTTTTACAGCTCATGTTTAAACAGATAATGGTTAGCTGACACGTCAATAGCATCAAAATACTCACTGTAGCATCCTTCCCTTTGTTCTTGAATCTGTTTAGTCGAGCTGATGGTGTATTGGCATTTTCATTAGTAGACATCTTGCTTATTAGATTTTTGAGAGAAATAAGTAAAACCAAGCCTTGAAACAGAGCAAATAAATAGCAAGTTTACTCCGTGAGAACTGAATTTAAAAACCAGGATCAGTACTTGATAATGAGATACTTTTCCATATTAGACACAGCAGCAGTCTCTGACTTGATTCAAGATCAAGTAACATAACAGCTGCTTCTCTAAACACCTAGATGTCACAGTAAGCTCTAGCATTAACAAAAAAGCAATAGACCCACATATATTAAGACACAGCCACAAACACTAGCAGAATCACTGTTAGAAGCAAGACTGCTGTTGCCTCCCGCAGACAGTACACGTACTTTCAAGCACTATTTTCACTGTGTTGTATATCTACAGAGAACGGACACCCCATTCAGTCCCACCTCGAGCCCTTTTCATGGCAATTACAAGATCTCGCACTAAGCAAGTCCCCGCCGGGAAGGGCTTGCAGCCAGAAGCATATAGCACCAGCTACGCCGGTAACGACGCAGGTCGGTGCACCACAGGCCGGTTCCACCGTGACCCACTGCATAAAGACCTAGTTTCGCTTCAGTCACAATTCAGACGGCACATACAACCAGCTCTGAGAGGCACTGCCAGGCCAGGTCTGTGACCACAGAGACCCGAAAAAGTCCGTAAGGACCACCGGCCTGCCCTACCAGCAACAGAGCTCAGTCACGTCTGACAGACCAGCGCGCAACCTGCACCCCCGCCGCCCCACCCGGCTTCTCCCGTCCCGTCCTGTCCCGTCCCGTCCCGTCCCGTCCCCGGGCACCTCCACGGCAGTCCGCACACAAGCCACTACTGCACAGCTCCTCGCCCACGAGCACGCTGCACTGCCCACGACCTCGCCAGGCGGGATTTAAATTTCCCGCGCCCTCGCCCTACCATTGGCCAGTTCGAGCCATAGCAACCTCCCGATTGGCCAGTTTGAAATGAAGCTCATAACGCGACGAAGGCGAACGAATCTCCACCGTGCTCCCGGAAGGAGCGACCCGACGTCACGTCTGAAAGCTCCCGTCCCCGCCTCAGCACTACAACTCCCGGCATCCAACGCGCGGGAAGGCGGCAGCAGCAAGGAGCGCGGCTGCGGCATGGGGACGGCGCACGGCATGCTGGGAGTTGTAGTTACATAATGCCCGGTGCTGAGCGAGTACCAGGGATCTACAGCCGGGAGTCCGAGGGTGGGAACCGGGGACCGAGAACCGGGCGGCCGGGGGGTGCTGCACCGCTTGGTGGGTGTGAACAGGGAAGTTTTCACACTCTTGAGGGGTTTGCGGCGTTAGTGTGCAGCTTCCTCACATACAGCCCAATTTCTACCTCAGCAACCATAAGGTCACTTCAGGCTTTTGTTGAGCCCCCCCCCAGCCCTTGTCTCGATAAACACGGTGCATAAGAATTTTACGTAAGGCAACTCAACAGCGATCTGGGAGGATCGAAACGAAATCATTTGCTAAACAGATCTAAAAATAAATCTGAACAACAAAAAAGCCCTGTTCCCACCCTTGTGTCATGCCCAGAAAATCAGCAGATCTGGGATTGTTTCCCAGTTCTAAGGGATGGAATACAATGGAACACTGTGTCTCACAGATAAAATTCAAACCATAAAACCTGGGGGAAAACATGACTCTGTGAGGAACCGTCATTGCAACATCCGTAACGGACAATTCAGAGAAGCATCAGAGATGCACATTGACACTTGTGTGTGGTAAAACACTGCATTAAACCCTTTATGCTGATCTGCAGATGCACGCAGAGGCTGACAAAGATGTATGCAGAGGAGGAGGAATTGTCAATGGCTTTTTATATTGTTGTTCTGGGGCCTTACAGTTCTGAGTTTTGTAAAAATGAAATAAAAGAAAAACATTTAAGAAAGAGCAGGGAAGTCGAGAGAGGAGAAAGTGTGTCAGAAGCAGAAATACTGAAAACGCCTAGTTTGAAAAGAAATAGCTCAAGAGTAGAAACTGAGGTAAAACACCTGCTGTACAGAAGGATCGAAGGGCCGCTGTGAAGGAAGTCCATAAATGTCTGGAAAATCTGCGGTCCGGAGCAGCGAACCTGGGCGCAGGATTGCGCTGGGATGGGTGTTCCAGGGCAGGGAGAGAGCTGTCCCCGATCTGGAAACTCGAGGTGTCTGTGGGCCGATATGGGGTGCACATGGTTTGGTGTGGGAGGTGCCACAGGTTGAAAGGCTGTTATCAAATGCAATAAAGCGATAACGAGGTGGAGGAAATGGGGCGCGCACGGCCCGCACCGAAGCTCAAGCTGCTGCTGAGGCGATGCGGGCCCGACGCGGCTCTCCTCAGGCGAGCACGCGCGCAAGATCCCGCCCTCGCGCCGCGCTGAGGGAAGGCAACGGCCGCCGCGCGTGCGCCCGCGAGCGTGAGGGGGAGGCGGGGCTGACGGCACGAGCCCGGCCCCCGCCTCGTGCGACGCTAAAAGGCGGGGCCACGAGGCTCGCGGCGGAAGGGTTGCTCTCTGACCAATGGGCTGCGAGCAAGGAGCGTCTGGGGGGGCGGGGCCTTCCGGGCACGCGCAGGTGGAGTATAGAAGCCCCCTGAGGGGCGGAGTCAGCGCCGGCCGGGCGGGGCTCTTACCATGCAGCGCTCGCAGCTTTTGCTGGGTGACCCAGTGGCCTAATGGATAAGGCATCAGCCTCCGGAGCTGGGGATTGTGGGTTCGAGTCCCATCTGGGTCGTGCCGCGCATGTTTTGCGGCGCTGCGGTAGGTTGAGTGCAGAGGATGCGCGGGCGCGCAATGAGTATCTCCTCTAACACTTTTACCCGAGGCCGGTGGGGAACCCTCGCAGCGGAGCCAGGAGCCCTGGCGCTGCCTCAGATTCCCTCAGCCGCGCCCTCCTGCGGCCGCCGCAACCGCCGCCCTGTCAGCGGGGCGCCTGCTCTGCCCGCCGGCACCGCGGCCGTTCCCCGGCGCCACCGAGCCTGGTGCCGCCGCCGCCGCCGCCTTCCTCCTTCCCGGGGCGGTACTGCGGCCGTGGAGCGCGTATCCCCGGCTGCGGCGGGAGTTTGAGGCGTCAGGCGATCGGAGCAGAGGTGAGGATGAGTGTCTCCGGCGGGCGGGCTGGGCCGTGTCCTGCCGAGGGCCTTTCACCGCAGCTGAGGTAAAAGCGCGGGGAAACCGGAGCCTGGAGAGCTCCGGCTGCCAGCAGAGCTGCCCGCAGCCTCCTGGACACGGCCTTGGTGCCGTCGGTCCCGGTTTTTCTCACCCAGGGAATCCTGTCTGCAAAACTTCCGCCTCTCCGCTGCTGCCGGCGGACCTGTAGCTTCCAGAGAAGTAGAAATATCCCAGACACCACTGCTGTCCCTTTAAACAGGATCCTGTCCAAGTACAGTCTGAAGAAACTCACTAGCAGGCACAGCCGTACATGAATATATTCGATTACACTACCAGCTAATTTAAACAGAAAACTCCCTGGAGCACAGGCTTACAGGACATTGAGGTGTCCGTCCGTCAGTCCGCCCATCCATCCTCAGCAGCGAGCCTGTCACACTCCTGACAGCTCTCCTTTGCTTCGGGTACACAGGTACATGGACTCGTTGAGCAGAGATGAGGTACAGCAGGAAGATACGAGCTCACCTCTCCCTCCTCTTTACTTTAAATTCCTATTTCCATAATAGCTGTCTTGGGATACATCTGGAATGAACATGTTAAAAATAAGAGGAAAATAATGATCAATAAATGCTGCAATAGAATCATAACACACCAAGCAACAGATGTGTTAAAATTTCACTTATTTTGCAGACCATTCTGGCTAATTTTCTGTACTTTTCTGTATTTTTCCCTATAGCTGCTTGAGGAAAAGCCCTGAACTTTTAAGAATTCCATTAAACTGCTTAATTAAACTGCTTAATTAAAGCAGCACAAAACAAACTGTTTAAGCAGCAGCAGGGCCACATGACGCAGGCATTAGTGAGGGGTAGGTTTTCTGTTGGTGGTTTTCAGGACTGGGATATAGTGCTTGAATGTGGGTTTTAAATTGTTCATTACACCTTAAAGGCATGAATGACTTCACAACTTTCATGACATCCAGTAGCAGCTAGTGAGATAAACTGTCAGAATGGACATCTTTTCCAGCAATAAGGTCACCCATTTGGACTGGGAGCACAGAAATAAGCCTACTTAATTCAGTAATCCAAATCAGGGGTGGCTTGGAGTGTGAAAATTTGCCAAATTCTTTATGTTAGCAAATATGGATTTAAAAATAAAGCTGTATCTGGGGTCAGAAGAGCTTTCCCTTGGACTGGACAGTAACTAATGTGTTTTCCAGGCTGAAGGGAATCACTGAAACTGGGTACTTAAACTAAAAGACATTACCAGCTGCATAATTGGAGGTGGCCAGAAATTCCTGAATCGGTTCCATTGTAATGCACACCTTTTACATACCCTGAATCGCAGAGGTGATGCACATTCCAGCATCTCTTAACTCCACCTCATAATGTAGTTCTCCATATCCAGTAAAACCGTATTTGTTCTGTATGATTCCCTTTACAAAATGCCAAAGATGAGACTCACCCCCCAGATAAAAATCTGCTGCTAAAAACATCCATCCATATGTTATTCCCAGAGATACAGGTGACTGCAGGCAGTATGGAGCGGTGTGTCTATGGGAAAGGGGATGTCCTAGGCAGGGGCAGTGGGAGGCTAGCAGGGAGGCAGCAGCTTGGTTTTGCTCCAGTGGGTTGTCCAGTGAGTGATTCCTGTTTCCCCTAAGGCTGCCTCTCATTAGCATGGATCGGGGGAAGGGCATAAAAGACTCCAGTTCATTTGGAGTCTGGAAAATCTTTTCTTCAAAATGACAACCAAAGTGTTCTGGCTCCTCTGCTTTGCCATTAGATCATCTTCCAGCTCTGTGGCCGGTAAGTCTGTTAACATTTGAAGCAGGGCTGGGGCATATTTGCCTTTGGGATCAGGGAAGGCTGAATACATTGCTACATTTCTTGCCCGAGCAGCCCTCTATAGCTGTTGTCTTTTCAGCAAGTGGTAGAAATAATCAGGTAAGGGCTCAAGAGAGAAACATTTCAACATGTTTGTGGGGTGGGAATGTAAATTGCAGTATTTGATTTGTGTTTGAAAGAATTAAGAGCACCTGCCAAAAGCAGGCAGGCAGCCAGTGCCATGAAGCCTGCTAGCCATCAGTCAGCAGCTGGAGTTTGACTTGCTTCTGCTTCTGGGATTTTTATATGTATTTGACTTTTCCCTTTTAAGTCTCCCTCTCCTCACCTGTAAACTCCAGGTTTCTAATTTATTTCTACATGCTCTGTGCTTATGTATGTCTGCAGCAAGCTGTCCTAAAGAGATTATTTAAGTACCTGTCCTAAAGAGATTACTTAAGTACAACGTTGGCAGAATAGAAATATCCATCTATTCCAGTGGGAAAGAGCTGATTATGTTGCAGTTGTATTGCATAGGTTGCAGGAGCTATACAGGAGTATGCTGGTATATGAGAATGATCCTCAAGGTTCTGAATAGAATAGAGAAAAATGAACTATTTCTTGTTACACTCCATGGCAGGAAGGTTGGAAAGAGATGATCTTAAGGTCCTTTCCAACCCTAACTATTCTATGATCATATGAGAAGGCATGATAAACTGGTAGAGAAGTATACTGATAACACCAAATCCAAAACACCTGTTCAGAGATCATAGCTTCATATTGAACCATCTCCAAAACACCCTTGCCTATTGCTTTCTTTAGCTTGGACTTCTTCCACCCCGTTCTTCATGAACATTCTTTTGACTTTATGTGTGGCCAGCCCAGATATCAGAGAATCTTTCCCATGACAGCAGCTGGTGAGAGCAAAGGGGGAGAAGTGGCAAGGTCAGCAGTTGAGTCAGTTATAGAAGATAAACCAGGACGTTGTTCATCTGTGTATGTCAAATATCTCTTTTCACATAAGGAGTTAGGATCAGCCTCCCACATGATGCTAACCACAGACAGTGAACACCCAGACAGCGGCTGTGTGTGGGTGAATGGTTTTAGAACTCTGGCTAACTAAAGGCATGCAGTAGAGGACTGAAGTAAAGGAAAATGAACTGCAAGAAGGAATTTCTCTCTTCCCAGGCTAGGTGGAAGGTCATTTTGCTTTGTGAGATCCAAGTGATCAAGGTGAAGGCATAAATGAAGGCCTAGGTGACTGCCCAGCCTGTGTGAACAGTGGCATTGAACCTTTCCATCTTTCACTAGATTCACAGATACTTCCTCTCTTTCTCAACTCTTGTCTTCTCAACTTAAGAAAAGCCTTGCAATAATGGTTACTCAGCAGCAATAGCCTAGCTACCAGTACTGCTACTGCACAGCTCCGTAGTGGAAGTCAGAGATCCATAACTGTGGATAAAGATCTTTTCAGTCGTGTTCAAAGCCACTAAAGAGACCAGATGACATTGTCAATAAGGCATCCCATGGATGGGAAAACCAAATAGTTCTGTTGTCATGGTCTTTTAAACAAGCATCCCAAATGGCAATGTGAACCTTGTTTCCTCAGATGCTCCCTGGAGATTCAGGCTTTTGAGAAAAGGGTTTGTTTTTAATTTGCAACAATAATAAAGTAAAAATGCAAATCTGTGTTTTGCTCACGCAGCTGCATTCTCTGTGCTGAGCTTTCCACTTCTGAGCACAGAACAACAAGGAGCTCTACTATATTTTATCTGTTGAACTATTTGTCAGTTATACTGTCTTATTGTTGAAGGTCTCACTTACAGACTAGAGCCTCCATTCTGCCAGGCACTTCCCATTCAGAAGCACATGGAACAGAAAATTTAAAGTGCTAATTCTCTGTCTCTGTTTTCTTGTGTGTAGGATCTCTGCCCCGCGCTGAGAAACACCATCAGTCTCTCAGCAAAGATTCTTATAGCTCAGGAGGCGCTGCACCAGGCCATGTCAAACTGCCAGCCTGGGGCAGCAGCAGCACCAGAGAGAACCACACAGAACACTGGCTCCTGCCTCCCGCTGACCTGCAGCGGCCAAAACCTCCTGAAATCACCTTCCCCTCCTCAGAGAAAAAGAAACGCACCAAACCTGCTCTAGAGAACAGCACGGGGCTGAGGAAACACCTCCTGCAGTATGGAGGAGCCCTGCCACTGGAGAGCACGACTGAGGGGCCTGCTCCTGCCTCCTTTGACTCCAACCACGCCAACAGAAAGCATGCGGACAGGCGGCTGGCTGAGGCTGCCAACAGTGTCTCGGCTCACTTCCATCACACAGAGTCTTCCTATCACAAGATGACATCCTTAGTGGAGGCTCATCTCTTTCCAGACTCTGGAGCAGTAGAAGCAGGTGATCCTAACGCACTGGATCACTTCAACCGACCAGGCAAGATCATCCCTTACAAACATACTGATCCCTTCCAAAAGATCACCAGACCCTCCTGGGTCACCAACCGCCAGTCATCCAGCTTGCTGTACCACCTTAGTGCCCTAAAGAAAGGTAAGAGGACAGAGTGCTTTGGCAAGGGATATTGTGAACTTTATGAAGGTTGGGGGGCATAACTTGGATGAAATACCCTGTCCCTCAGCCTGTGTGCCTGTTCTAGATGGTGATAAGGAGAAGGCATGTCTGACTGAGTGCAGGAAAGAGAGAGATGAAGTGGAGGCGTACTGCACGAGTGAATTTGGTAAGTTGTGTCCTCCACGAACCACACAGAACAAAACACAAGCCACCTTTCTTCATCTATTGCTGACATTTCACTTCTGCTTTTAAGACACTGTTTCACTGACTGTTAAATAATGACTAAGTACACTAAAAGGACCCATCGGAGCTCTTTGCAGATGTACTATGACAAATGCAGTCTTACATTGCCCTTTCCCCACCTTAGACTAGTACTGCTCTTTTTAGCATTTCCTCCCTTTCCACTTCCAGAAGGAAGACAGTGTTCTTGCTGCTGGTCAACAGAACTGAAAAGACCAATTGCTTTAGATACTCTAAGATTAAGCATTGTAGCCACGTTACTTACCCCTTACTATTGAGAATGAGTTTGTGATTTTGGGGGCTGAAGTTTCAAATGACAATAAAATGGTAAACCAAACAAAAATAAAACTGCAATCCTCTCTGTATAAAGGATCCGCCTTAAAGTTCCTTAGGATTCCATGTCTTTAGTCATTGTAGTCCTATAGTTGATCTAGTTGATATATCCAAGTTGATATAGCTGAAGATGGTAGAAAATAGCCTGGCATTGCTGTACTGTGTAAGAACCAGCATTTTCTGACTGAAATCTTGCCTTGTACTTCCAAAGTTGTGAAAGAGATACCAACTTTTTTCTCATAGCATTTGAAGAGATAACCAAAATACATGCCTAGTGGTAACAGATGTTTCCATTTGTAGAATATAAACACGTTATTGGACATCTGTTTTCCCTAAATGGAGAAGTCAGGAAGTGCTTTCTACAACTGCTATATTCTGTATTTTTACCACTCTCATGCATTCCTGTCTAACATAGGTCTGACAGTGACCTGGCCTGTGTGTATTTAGCTTTTAACACATGGCTGTCTCATGTCTCTTAAACTGAGAAGGACAGGTAGGAAAAATACAGGTCAGCCACGATGTCATTGGAGTGATCAGAAGGAGCTTTTAATTTCCTTACATTTACAGTGCAGATTGAAGAGTAAATATGACTGAATTTCCTGCTCAGTGAGGCAGGTGCAGCACCAGAAGCTCTGTGTGACTTACCTGCCTAATACGTTTGTTGTTTTCTGATTCCTGTAGTCAGCTCAGCACTTGTCAAAACCAGAAATTGGGTGGAGAGCAGGATGTGATTGAAGGTAGAACATGGGCTGCTTGGTGCCCTGGCTTCCAGGCATGACAAGGGCCGGCCTGTTCTTTCAAAAGCTAAACTGTTTCATTAGCAGGTTGTTGAGTTTTAAATTTGAATATTTTACTTTGTTAGGTAAATACATCCAATTTTTGTTTGGAAAACAATACTAAAAACATCACTTCCTTTGAAACATAAGTTAGTAACTCACCAAGAACTAAGGTGATGATCTCACCAAATGGGCTGATTTGAAGCAACTCCTACTTTCAAGACTGCCCACTACTGAGCCAGAGAATTCCTGACACTTCACAGCATTTTAAATGACAGCATTCACATATGCCCTGAGGTACCACCAAGATACATAACCTGATGGTTCCTTTTTTGTTGGGGGGGGGGGGGGGGGGGGGGGGGGGGGGGGGGGG
>JBCJKH010049180.1:28302-51624 GCA_039877255.1 Loriculus beryllinus
ACCTGGGGTTTTCTTTTTTCCTCCCCCCCCCCCCCCCCCCCCCAAACCAGCAGTGAACGGGATTGTTTATAACATGGAAAAACTGGGGAATGGCATCCACCTGATCACACTTTTGGCAAACAACGATGGACTGTACAAGATGAGTCGTCTCTATACTACTCCTGATGCCTTCTTCTTTCGAGTTCACATGCTAGTTGTGGATACTTTCAACTGCAGTAAGCCATGTCTGGACTTGAAAATTGGTAAATAATTCCAGCTAAATCCATTGCGCTATTCCTCCTGCATGCGGTGCAGTTTGAGCCTGCCTTAGTTTAATAGGCTTAACCTAGCTTGTCCTGAAAATTTGGCAAGTATTTACTCTTAAACTGGAGGGCTTTTCGCCTTCTAAACTTTCAGAAGAGAAGCAGCTGTGTGAGGAGGCCAGGTTAACAGCACAGTCCTTAACTTTATCTAGTTCCAAAATGATTGCAAGAGATTTCAGGATTGACGCCTAAGTAGCCCAGTTTTCCTCCTAAATGCAAGTTTATCAAATACCAGTATTTTCCCCAAAAAAGCTTCTAGTTGCAGTACAAGACAGCAAATCGTTATTTCCATGCAAGCACAACCCACAAGCCCTGCTGATGTTCGGGGTGCTGCTGTCCTAAGCCACACATCAACGATCTATTTCTTCAGGGTGCAACTTCACCTCTGTTCCTAAGCCTACTGCCCTTAGCACCGGTCCAGTGAATGAATCCAGGCTTTCTCCAGGGCACAGAAGTCTCATTTGTTTTGCAGGCAGCAGATACATTGTGATGGGTCAGATCTACCACAAGAGACGACAGATCTCTGCAGACCTGCTGCCTTTCCTGCGAGGGCGCCTGAGCCCCGGGGATGGTTTGCTTCGGAGTGGCAGCAGCTACGTGAAGAGATTCAACAGGAAGAGGAACCGCAAGGTGCTGGCCGCTCACACCAAGTGCAGATGAGGCTTCAGTAACATCCCTCTGACAGGCAGCAGTAGAATTCACCAACCAGAATAAACCAGGCCATGGTTTAGCAACAGCAGAAGGTAGATATCCTTATGTATGAAGCTGGTTGTGATGGGACACTTGCTCTTGTGCTTTAGCAGACACTAATGGAATATCTTGACTAGGTACCCACACATATATTGTGAAGTTTAGCACAAAACTCCATTTAGGGAACATTAATTTGCTCCATCTGTTTTCAGAGCCACAGATTGTTACTGCCTCTCCCACTCTAATGTACCCCTAAATAATCTGTAGTAATTGTAAAGTAAAATTCTGGAGGTACATCAGAAGTAACTGCACTTTGAAACCCTTAACTTTGAACAAATGTTAGATGATACCACACCTTTAGCTGTAGAGGATGTCCATAGTGTTTTCATACAACTCTGCCTAAAGTATTACAAGAATTTGAGCCAGAAGAAACCAACAAAACCAAGTACCACTTGTACTGTTTTGGTATCCCTAAATATGTCCATGCTACTTGTAAACCCCACATTAATTCTTCAAACAGAGCTGGATTTTCACATGAAGCATACAAAATAGCTATGTAACTGTACGAATACACTAACTGAAAGCAAATCAAGTAACTGCCCAACACAAATGCCCAATTAGGCTTACAATTAACAGCGCTAGTTCACGCCAAGGAAAGCAAAATGAGCACAACTGCACGCCTGGTTACGCTGTCAGTTCCTTAAAAGCTCAGTCCTAGAACCATGCACTGACTGTCCTTTTCCCATGAAAAGTATTGCTGAGTTTGTACTTCCACATCAGTAAAGTTACGTTTTGAATCAAAGATACAATCTTTTAGCGCCTTTAACGTGGAGGGATCTTAGAACCTATGAAACCACTGTAAAGGGGATCATGATGTTTGCTGTCCCAAGAGTCAGCATTCACAAATAGTGAAGTCTTTAAAAGAAACTAATAAGATGTTCTTGGGGTTCTGGAAGATCCAAAAAGTTTATGTAATGGTATTAAACAAAGGCATCTCCTCACTTTGCAAGTTGGCTGGGGATTCTGAGATATGCATTTATATGTAAAAATGGGAAAATGCAGTTTAGCTAAAAAACCCCTAACCATATAGTGCTATATATGATGTGACCTGGAAGAGGAAGCAGTGGCTTCTGCAAGCAAGCATTTTGTTTTGAAGCAAAGGTAGCTCTACCAATTCTACCTGTTAATACACATCTGCAGCTTGATTTAACATCACTCCAAAGCTATGGAGCACTGCATGGGTGACAAGTGACACTGTGTGTTTCTATACCAGCCAAATACCAAGAGCAAGCACTATAGATTTTGGGACCCAAAAAGCTGTTACTATAGGACAGAAATTTACTTGTAGCTTGTGTCTATCCAAAAAATACACTCTCACTTTTGTTACATGAAAGATTTTGCATGGCGCGCAGCGTACATAGATGGAATTTTCCTGAGAGACTTTGAGGGGGCTCTGTTTGGCAGAACAACTGTCCCTGGCAGTGAATCAAAGCGCTGGAGTGGACTGGGAAGGACAGGAGAAGGAAGGAGGAAGGGTTATGTACGCATCTCAAGTTTCTCTGTTTCTGTTTTCCACTGAAGTCCGGGGACTAACTAGCGAGTTCTGCAGACATCCCTTTGCCCTGAACAGCCATTGAGCACCACTCCCCACCCCCGAGACATTATTGTAATCTAAAACAGGCAAAGCGTGGGTACAAGAATAACATCCACGGCTGTATCTCATTTTGATTGTCTCTTGGAAGAGATAAATAGGAGATCAGGGCTAAAAACATACAAAGCCTCAGTAAAATGCCAGTAACTGACACACAATGTCTGCACCACTCTCCAATAAGCAAAAAACCAAGCCAGGATAGTTCATATTATCACAATCTGTGTTATATATGTGACCATTTTGAAACAACTGTTGCAGTAATTCATACCAATACAAAGAGGAACATTACAGAACAGAGATGACAAAACTTTGGAACTTACCATGCTTTTAGGGAAGTGGCTATTAACAACAAACAATGTATTTTCAGTGACACCACTATCAAAGATCATCATTAATAAATCAAGAAATGTACCTCCACACACTGGCAATTGAAAACGCCAGGCTCTTGGAGCAATTACATTGTATGTATGGATTATTTCCCTAATGAACCTGATTCACTGGAAGCTATACATCATCTGGCAAAGCCAAGACCTATATATGATATTGTTATCAAATGTTTCATTAGAAACGCCACCAAATCCATGTCAAACACATCACTTTATTTGTCTAGGATGACGTGTCCTATAAGGTACAAAAAAGTAGTCTTCAGTTTGCCACAATTTGTTAAAAACAGCCATTTAATGCCTACAGGTAGGAAAGTTTCAAATCATGTCATAGAGATTTATAGATGAATAAATAGTACAGAAATACTGTGATGTTCTGATGAGATGCAGGGTTATGGTCAAATGCTGTTCAAAGTGGAGAATTCGCCTTGTTGCATTAAACCCACAATGCGTACAATATGCAGCATTTCTGTTAAAACGCCAAAGGACAACAGAGCCTAAATGCAACTATACTCTTCTTTAACTCCAGGAAGCATAAATGGATTCTTGTTTTCACATTGAACAGTTAGTTTTCATTTCCACACAGAGGTTAAATGACAACATTTGTATGTACAAAAACACGCTGGTTTTTAGTAGATAAAATTACTCAGAAGAACCTGTACACCTGAGCCTGGAAGTGTAAGAAAGTGTGGTCAGTAGCAATGTCTTTCTTAAAAAGATAACAGAAGAGGTTCTTGCATAGCAAGGTGTGAGGTTAAACCCAAAAGGAGCTTATCCATAAATCAGGCAAATCCCAGGTCACTGTAGAACAGAAGTCAGCTGTGAATTAGTGCAAAAGCTAGTCGAATGGTCCAAGAGCCGCATACAAACCGTGGCTGGTAACTACACACAGGTCAAATGTGCAGTCAGTGTCAGACGCAACGTGAAAGCAATAGATGGGAAGGAAAAAGCAACATCATCAGCAGTCTGCATCTTGTGCTGCCTTCCTTCTGCCCCTCTCGGCAGCACTCCTCGCACAGGAAGCTGCGGAGCAGCGCCGAAGGAGATACAATTACACGTGGTGCTTCATGTTCCTACGGTGCTTGGCAAAGCACCACCAGTGCAGCGGTGGGCAGTGGCATTTCACAAAGTACTTCCTTACCATGTCATCTGTTACAGGAATTTTGGCACCACTAGAAATCTGCTAGAGGGATGACAGCTGCTTTGGAATGCGACGTAGTAAATGCTCTCTCTTGGAGCAGAATAAAGTCAAGATCTCCCTGGTCACTCCCACCCCTACCACTTTGCAGTGTCTACACTTCCAAACAGATCCCCAGAGCGTTACAGACATATTAGTGCACACGCAAAGACACCTACATCTGTGGGGAGAACAATGATCTCCATTTATTTTGTTTCATATACATCCATATTTTGAATTTTAATACAAAAGAAAAAAAATTAGAATCTGACAAATGTTTACAAACAAGATACCTTCAAATAGATTTTACTCATTTCAGTCTGGTGCAGAGTAAATGACAAATTGTACTGTTATATTCAAGGCAACAGAGTCTGTAGTCCATGACCACTTAGCCCAACTTTTATGCAAGCTTAATTGTTTTTATCTACCATGAACGATAAACTCCTTGTTGATTCCCAGTTCTGTGTGTGTGCACATGTGTACATAGCAGCTCCTTTCATAGAAAGAAAAGACATCTAGAGGTCTTCTTGTACTTTTACCTACAGGAATCATGTTAAGATACAGAATGGATTACATGTAACCAGGGCTGGATTTTATAAGAAAAAATAATTAGCTGACAAATGAGGGCAGCAATAAAAAAGCGTCTTTTTTGCAACAATAAATAAATACAGTCAAAGTTTTCTGTGTGGACTTTAAACCAGCTTCTTCACTGAAGAACAGACGTGGCATTTCCATGGAGTTAAACGTGACCCCATTTACTGTATCTTTTTTTCTTGCTCTCTTTCTCTCTCTCCTTCAACAAAACCAAGTTTTCCTGCTTCTGCCACAATAGTACAACAATTTGATCTTGACAAGAAAGTGGTGCTGCTGATTTTTATCTCTTTGTCCTTTGGACAAAATAAGCCGAGAATATAATCTGACTGTTGTGACCAATAAAAACGCAGTTTACATCAAGTCTCGTCAGGATAACCTGACTAAAAACATCTGGCTTCTTAATTAAAACCTTTCAGACAACCAGATTCTTGCTCGGGTGTGTTAGGTTAAACTCGCTGAACTCTAAGAAGCTGTAGACTGCAGTTTGTTGTTATGGGACCTGCAGAATGCAGAAGAAAGTGAAGAATTAAGCACCCTTCATTTTGGAGAACACAGTTGCTGCAAGGTGTCACCATGGGCAAAGCACAATGAGGAAATTACCACAGTGCTGCTTCCATTTAGTTTTCCCCCTTCAGATGAAAGGGAACACTGCAAATAATTCTCTCTGAATTTTAAGCACAATTTCTCTTGCAGTACACAACTATTTCAGTACTTGTAAAATGCAGTTTTGGAACACATCAAAATGCCTGAAATCAGTTTTCCTCTCATATTTACATAATAATAGTTCATCAAAAGGGAAAGTAAAGAGCCCATTTTTAATTGGAAATATTTATAATAATGTATTCTTTGTTTAAATTTATTCAGGAAGTCTTTGGATTCACTTAATAGAAATAACTGAAGAGGCCTGTTAAAAATCACATCTTTGCTAATCAGAGCTCAGCAAAACTCCTCTTGGACATTCACAGTTTTATTAGTGACTGAAAATAAAACAATAAAATACATAGTTTCAAGATGAATTTTCCACTTTTCTCAATACAGTATTTGAGGAATGGGACATTAGTTTTTGTTAATACAGTTCTGCTCACCAGTATGACTGCTGGCAACAAAAAACCAACAGCATTTACTTTTTTAGACAAATGATCTGGATTTTTAGGGCAGTTTTAATGTCATAGAATTGGACAAGAAAAGAAAGTGACCCCAACATCCAGTTCTGATTCCAGTTAAAAAGTTCAGACTAAAGATATCACAATCTGCAAGAAAAGAAAGAACACGGATGGTATAAATGAAAAACAATAACAAATCAGATGCAGCAATGAAGGTAGTGGATGCTGGGTAACCAGCTAAAACAAGGTGACAGAAACATAAGGTGAAAGCTCCCTGATAAAACCATTAATGCAGTAATAAATGGGAAAGAAAAACGGTGGAGTGACGAATTTGAACTCATCACTTCTTACCAACCCTGCCTTCATTGTGCACAGAAAACCAGACAGCTTCACAACAAGGGGTGTAGAAGCAGTGAAGCTTTAAACTTTGTTAATTACAGACAGATGTAATCCTGTATTAGTACCTTAGACTAGCACTCTGCTGTGGTTTTAACTGCTACAGTTGGATGGACAAAGTTAACTACTACATCTACACTTTCCAAGTAATGCTGAAAGGCATCCAACATTTGTGACTCAGTCACAGCTGGCTTGTGTTGGAATACAGCAGTGATCCAGGGGAAATCTGCGGATTCCGTTAGTGTTTGGAGTAAGCTGGGTTTAGGAACAGCTGTAGTAAATACCACATTAGAATTTGACCAGTGCTGTACAACTCCCATGTACGTGCCACTAGACAGAACAGGCAAGCAACAGGAAAGTGTGTAGTGGAGTTGCATGTTCTTTTTTGGGCATATTTATGTTAGGGAAAAATCTACATCCATCCTTCCATAGAAAAATGTTAGAAAAAGGAAGTTTATAATTTTAAATAGCCATTTTGAATTGTGCTTCGTTTTCCATATCCTACTTTAAACCTTACATCCATTTCAAGTAAGTCATTACAAGGTGAAAAAAGTAGTAAAAACTAAAGTATTTTCATTTCTCTCATTGGATTATAAATTTCACAGAAGGATTGTCTTTTTTCAGCAATGAAAAGTATTTATTGCACAGCAGAACATTATCACAACCCAGGATTGGTCCTGAGCAAAAATTATCCCCCTTCAGTTTTTTGTGCACGGAGACGCAAATCCCTGCATGAATGCAAGGTAAGCATTGAGGAGATTGCAGGGGACAACAGGACATTTGTGAATAGGAACACTTCAGCTTACCTGCTTGCCTTAAATCCTTTTAGTTTCTGTACAAAGAATGATTCGAGAACTTCTGCACATTGGTAAAAAGGGGAGTCACTTGGATTGTAGTAACGACAGTTATCAAAAATTTTGGTCATATCTGCCACAAACTCTGTGACTTTCTTGTAGTAACGCTTCAGGATCCTCTCCTCCATGGTGGCAAGGTCTTGAAGGAAAGCAAAGATGGTTAAAATGACACACTGTCATCCTCAACACAAGTTTACATTGTCAAGTGTGGGTAAACCAAAACCTATCGGGGTTAGCTGCTTTTCCAGGAATGCTGCTTGTGATGTGATGACACTATGAGGTTTCCTTCGGAATAAACCTACGCAGGAGTACATTAAGTGCAGCTGAACTGAAATGCAAGCATCAAAATGACCTTGGAAAGCTGGGGTCTTCTGCAGGAGCTATTTGCTTCTTCTGAAGAAATTAATGGAGAAGGGGGGGAAAAGTCAGGCAATCTGGATTCAGTTACTTGTACTTCACTGACAGCCCTCACTAAGACCAAGAGTTGTATGTGTGCATGTAAGAGCTCTCTAAACCTTCAGATCATGACTTTTCTGAATGAATTATCAAGTGTCAAGGGCATATGCACATTATCATGTCCCAGATGAAGGAGATTCAAGTGCAGGATCATGCAAAATGCTAGTGCTCTCATTCTTACTAACTAGACACATTAGCAGGACCAGAATGGTGAAGTATGCAGTAATTGTCCTATTTTAATGCAAATGAGGGAGAGGAACAAGATCTGTCAGTTATAAATATAGCTGTCTGAACGTATAGTAGCACTTTTAGCTGGAAAAACAGTGACCTGCCCTTGGAAAATGCCCTTAAAGTGCTTATTTTGAAATGCCAGTAATGCCATAATGTGTGAAAACAAGTGTAGATGGGCCTGGACCACCAAGTGTATTTTACAGATATTTACTTCTATAGTCACAAGTCTATTTTCTCTCTGGTTAAGCCAGAAAGGACTCAATGCACTCTCGTTTACTTCATTCAAACATCATATGCTCCATTACATTATTATTTAAACTTTCCTTATAAATGATGCAATAGGAGCTGTTCAGCATTTTCATAACAGCCCAACCCAAAACTTTGGAACAGAGAAGGACACAATTTCTAAGCAAAACATTCTTTCCAGTCAACACACTCTGACTTTGCCAAGATACTAAATTTAACTTTCCTATTTCTGGACTCAGTAAGGAGTAGGTGGGAAAGCTCAAATGATACAGCTCTCACTTAGATATATGTAAAGGTATTGGTTCCGTAAGTGTAAACGAGTAATATTTAGCAACACCATTTCTGGCAGGAGGTAGATATTCCCAAGAGGTTTCACATTTAAGTGTTTATCTAGCTTATTCCTAGCTAACTGGTAAGGCTTGGTAAGATCAGAGTTAAACACTGTAAAGCTGCAGTATCTCCTCTTCCACTTTCCCCCAAATGCACAAAATCTGAATCAATTCTTATTCATACAGCCTTAAAGACAAATTACATACAATATGAAATTTAATATACTATCAAGTTAGATTAAGATAGTTTTAAACTCCATCACTTAACTGTATTTGCACCATGTCTTCCTCAAACTCTAAAGCAAATACTCCGCAAATCATAGGAGGAACTGATGCACAAAGACAGAAGAACCCCAAGCAAAAAAAACCACAGCAAAATTGTCCTCCTGAAATGAACTAATTTAAGCCCAAGAATTCAATCCTACTGCACTCCTGAATTTCACAGGTTATATGTTATATGTATTTAGGGTTAAGGAGTCAGCCTAGATACAGATATTATATCAACTCTCATGATCTTCTAAATACATCAGCGATAAATCACATTGTTTCATCTGCAAGAACTGTGTGTTCTGCAAAACGTGTCTGTAAAATCTGTGGCTGGAACTGGTCAGCAGGTTACTCATTTGATATTCAAATCTCCCAGTCCACTCACTCACTCACTCACTCACAAACACTTACCCATTGGTTCTTTAATAACACCATAATAATCTGGTGCATCATTGGGATCTACTGGTTCTAGGAACGGCCATGCCATCTTGTGAGCCTGTCAGGAAAACAAAATACAATTGTGTAAAAATTTAAGTTAAATGAGCACTATTTAGTAGCTAAATATTTTCATTATACCTTTATCTGTTGGGATCTAGAGCTGGATTTAAGGAATTAGTGCAGCATTATATGAAAAGCTAGCTAGTGCTCATCTGATGACTGAGTAAAGTCTTAAAGCTCTATGTCAATGGGAGTAGTTGGTCTTCAGAACAGGAAACTGTGTGAAATTCAGACAGAACAGGACACTGTGCTGGCCTGGCTGCACAGAAAAGTGTGTAGTGAATTTACTGAGTGTGCTTGGCGCTTCGCACCTAGAAGTCAGCCACTGCTTTCACTTCCAAGTGCTCTAAAATTAATTTGTTTTCATGAATGTCTGCAAAATACAAGGTAATGCAAAAACCACTGAGGATTTGTTACCACACAACTATTTTACCAAAATTCTTCATAGTTACAGCAGAAAAGGCATACGTGGGAGTGACAGATAAATAAGAAATGTTATAATTGATGTAATTCTTACTATCAGGATGCCATCGTTTACTTTCTATGAGAACACCACTGCAATCTGATACCTCAGAGATTAAAGCACAGAAGTGTAGATTAGAAATCATAGAAAATTAATGTGAGAACTGAACACTGCACCTTCTGCATCCTGCACAGCTGGGCTTCCAATGCCTCTTTTGGTATTCTAAGTAAACCCACTTCCTCTAAGAGCCTTCCACTGAAGAGACAGTTCAGTTTCATTAACTCAGAAGCAGTGCTATATAAGCTGTTGTAAATATTCCCCAGCACAATAATGCCCATCAGGTTTGCAGTTCTCACAAAAAATATCCCTTTTTATAAAGTCTCAAAGCTACGAGAAATCAAAACTGACTCCAAGACTCACAGAGATGTCCTGTACCCCAAAGCATTCCTCATTGCTGCAATCCTTATTCTCACCTGTAAGGAACGCAGTACTCTTCTTAAACCTTCGTAATCTTTATCAGTTAGTGGACTGAGGACAGTCATGGCATCTTCTGTGGACTGACATTGTGGACACACATATTCATCAATGAGATCTGCCTCACTTTGTAAGATGCCAACACAGCGCCCGTGATACCAGTTCTGACATCGGTCGCAGCCAATGTAAAATCTGTGAGATCAAAACCAATGTTAGTGACTTGATCCTCTGAATTTAAAGGTTACTTTAAATACATAAACCTGCAATCCCTGTACACAAGCAAGATGCTTGGCACGATTAAACACAAGAGTGTAAAATGATCTTTCACACAGACAAACCCTAATTACATGATTCAAACTGCTCGTTTTTACAAACAGGCTAAATCACAGACCACCTCAAAATCAGTTCCTGCATTTTACACTAGGCACTTTCGAGCAATCAAGATATCAGAAGTCATTCATCTGCTTTAGAGTTGGAAGGAACAGCGTAATGCCAGAACTCTCACCCAACCAGTATCCAAACCGATTCAAGATACGTTTTGCACAAACTGGACTATAGCAAGGGCTCGTTTCACTCTGTACAAACATTTTGCATATGGAAGCTTCAGTCTTGTAGTTGCACACAGAAGGAGTATTCTGTGCCACAAAGCCTTACAGTAAAGGATACCAACCATATACCCCCATATGAAAATGGTGCTTTCATCCAGATCAGATTAAAGCACAACAGAATCTACTAAATACATTCGTCTTTTAATCTTTCTAACCATCCCTTGTTGAAGAAACAAAGTAAAACCAAATCAACCCCCATTTAAAGCACTTATTTAAAACCCAACATATTCTGACCACCCTGAAAACTTCCCTTTCCCTCAACATTTACTGTACACAAACATTTTGGAGAGGAAGACAGTTACTGAAAAGCAATTTGTATTACAAACGAATACAACATAGGCAGAATAACTTCTGTGTTTTTTCTTTGCAAAGAACAGGTAACCACAGTTTGCTACCTAAACATTAAATAAGAGGTTCTTATCAGAACTCACTGTGACTCATCATAAGGTGTTCTGCAGATACAGTACAATTCCTCACTGCTGCCCTCTTGTGCCCGTTTACAATCATTACAGATGTACACATCCATTTTCTTAGCCTCCTTTTCTGTGATGCCAACACATTCTCCATGATACCAGTTAGTACAAAGATCACAGCCAATATAGAACCTAAAAGTATTCACAATGAAAATGACAATGTAATTGTCATTTCAAATGGCATGGCACTTTTCCCTGCATTTCCCTCTGATGCACTGTCTTTGCTGGCCTATTTTCTTCAATTGTCAGAGTTTTCCCTGCTTCCTAGCATTTTATCCTTACAGACTAACATCTCCCGCTACAGCTACACTGTCAATAAGGTCGCATGGGTCAATTTTAAATTGACAGTTCATTTAAATGCACAGCAATTTGTAACCAGACTTTTGAGCAAAACTGGGCTAAAAAGGTCTGTCTCCAATCTGCATGTGGAAAACTGTAAAAGGCACAAAAAGACAAGGCCAAAGGAAAAGATTGACATTTTCAAAACTGCAGCTCAAAAGCCACTGAAACGTTTCCTTAAGATTTGAAAATGTAGCTCTCAGTTAATTTAAAAAACAAAAGCAAAGCGCAAACACCAACTAGGAGTTACAAGTACGCTACGAAGAACATGCATACCAGCCATGTGTAGGATACATATTGGTATAACATGATATGAAAGAAAATGGGGTCAGGATATGGGCATAATTGAATTTGTTTTGGGGGATGGGGAATTTGCTCAAAAACAGATCTTAAACTGCTCAAAACCGCCACAAATTGGAACGGGGACCACTCTTCAGAGAATGTCTATGCTCAGACACAGCTACGTGACGGAACCAGATGTGGTATGACACGAAGTGAAGGGAACCAGGGACACAACCGTGAATGGGACCTTGCACAGAATGATGTGACAAAACTGTAAAATATTATGCAAGGATGTTTGTCATTTTGTGTATGGAGAGCTCAAGACATACCTGTGACTAGTGACAACCAACCAGATGGGCGAAGTTGCACATCCATTTTCTCTGCCTGAGCAAAAGCAAGCTGACTCAGAAACTTGATCTTCCTGGATTTTTGGGTACCACCGACCACCTGCCATGTGCTGTTGTAGGAATTACTGCTGCCCTAGTCCATCAGTCTGCAAGCACCACCAACCAACACTGTGTACTAGCAACAGGACCGTAGCTAGCACATACCCCACAAAACAAGCACCTCTAATTTCTTGGGCTTCTGCATACACCCCAGATAATCAGATCCTGCCTTTTCTCTTCATTTTCAGTGAGACAAATCCTTGAAAAACAATCACAGAACCCAACCTTCCATAAATAACAGACAGATACAGCTCCTTCTGACAGCCACCAACAGTGATTCACCCTGCCTCCACTTCCCAAAAGGGACAGTGTCTGCTCTCAGTGACGTGGAAGCACATTCATGTTTAGATGTAGATGCTAAACGTTGCCACTAGAAAGTGTGACAGGTGTCACATTACGCTTTAACTTAGATTCTAACTCATTAGTTAGAGTCTAAGTCAGATTAGTAAGAATCTAACTGACCATCCTTGAAAACCACCTGAGCAAATCCCTATAACCCTGGAGTACTGCAAATGAGAACGAAACGTGTGTTACTGCACATCTCCCACAACACAGAGCGGCTTCTGAGGATTTATTACATCCTAAAAAATCCAGAGGGTATTCATAAAATACCACAAATCAGCACATTTCTCTTTTCTGAAGTAGAAAAGAGACACCAGCACAAAGAAGATGCCCATACATGTGTGTATATACGTGTACACATAAATAAGATTTAAAAAGGTCTACCAGAAAACTGTTTTAGAACTTGACTCATCCCTTTCCAAACAGTGAAAGGCCAATGGAGCTCAACAGCACACTCGTCATTCGTAAGAACGTAAAAACTCAGAATTCACAAAAAGCAAGCAGCAGAACTCAATCACATTGCTGAGGATACTACTAAGTTATTAACATCCCATTTCCTTCAAGTTTTAGTCTGTGCATTTAAGCACAGTTTTCTATTCACGCTACCAAAATTCACACTATGACCACATGTGCCATCAGCTCACTCAAATGCCCACTACAGTCAACAGAACTGCCAATCCAATCCTTTTGCTCACAAAATCTGCTTATCTCATCTTATGTTTGTGACAGTTCTTTCACTTACAGTGAATTAACAACCAGGACATCAAACTCTGCTGTTTCTATACGAGTGGTAGCAAAGGGAGCAGTCCAATATCCCACACTGGGGTAATGGTCAGACCTACTGAGCAATCCAGGTAAAAAAAACACCAAAGACCTCAACCTCCTTAAAAACAATAAATTAACGTTCAAAAAAGGCTAGAAGGAACCTCAAGAGATCCTCTAGTCCTGGCCTCAATTCTGGAATGAAGAACCATTACTGGAGTGAAAACACTACTCCACTTCTATGGTTATCAGCACTTAAACCACCACCAAATGGCACCAGTTAGTACTTTTTGCTATTGCCACTTGTTAAGCAGATACATACTCACTTGGAATTGGTCTGAAGTCGAATTTGACTTACACGCACCTCTACACAACTAACAGAAGTTAACTACTGATGTTAGTCACTTCTACCTGAAGCAATCCACCGAGTCTTCCACTCCACCACTGATAAAATATCTTCACTAATTTTCTACATAGCATAAGCCTTTTTCCTCTTTCAGGCAGAATCAAGCCACATGAGCTGCAGTTTTCACTTTGTCAAATGCTACATATTCATTTTTTTATCAATATTGAGATGTAAATCATAACACATGGAAACTGTTTCTTCCTGAAACATTGTCCAAAGTGAACTGCAGTAACTTGGAACCCCCTTTACTGGCTACTGACTCACAAAAATAGGTCATTTATTAAAAGGCGGCACCGAAGGTACTTCTAAAGAACATCAGCTACTTGTCCATGAGAAACTGCTCAAACCAAATTGTCACTTGCTTCTGAGGCAGAGGCAAAACGGCAAAAGAAAGGATAACAGAGCGGAGGAGAAAAGAAAAGAGTATGTGCATGTGAGACAGAAAGGTCATACAATGGAAACATGCAAACAAGTGGAAATATAAATCACATACACTGAGAGTATCAATCAAGTATGTTAATAGCTTTGTAACTGCTAGTGGAAACAGAGAGTTGATTCTTTATACCTTAGCGATCTCTGCAATAACACCTGATACTCTATCTCCAATTCTAGAACTATCTTGCACTAACAGCTAAACACTAAACCTACAGCTACAAATTCAGAGTAAAAGGCTGTGGTATTTACTACTCACTTAGACTCGTCATAAGGCGTTTTGCAGATGCAGTAAAGCTTTGTGTCCTTCTTTGTTTCCTTTGAGGTAGTAGAAATCATTTTCTTTTTCTTGGACTTGGACACTGATGAATCCTTCTCCTCCTCTCGCTTTCTCTTCTGGGAGGATACTGGCATTGGGACTGTGGTGGAGGAGGAGGAGGTGACGCTGGCTGTGTGGTGCTGCGGTGGCGGTGGTGGCAGTGGTGGTGGTGGTGGCGGTGCCGCGGCAGCGGCTGCAGCAGCGGCGGCGGCTGCAGCAGCAGCAGCTGCCTGGGCTCTTTCCTTTTCTCTCTTAATTTTAGATAAGTCTCTCTTTAGCTCCTCCTGAAGTGTATTAAATAGAGAGGGAGGCACTTCATATGATTATTCCAGGACAGCATCAAAATCTAGACATAAATCCCCATGTTCACCAAAAGAAAATAATTAACAGCACTTAAATACATAGATTTTTAATGTGCTTCACCTACAACTCACATAACAGTAAGGGATGACACTCCTGGCCTACTATGATGCACTGGCTGCTATTTATCAGAAGCCGTTTCAGGAAACAAGGTAATTTCAGTCCAGGTGAAAACCAAGAAGCATAAAAAAGGACATGTACCAGTTTCACAGAGATCTGTGCATCTACAGCCACATCCTTCTTTCTGTGTTCCCTTGAACTCTCACTGAGCAGAGATAAAACACAGAAACACTCTCCCCAGCTTACAACCTTTGGGAATAACAGCCCTTACCTGCACTTCAATTTGCAGTTCTTTGTCCAGAAGTGCCCTTTTCTTCAATATTTCAGCTTTCAGCTGTTCTTTATGCTTGAAAAGCAGAGCCGAGAGCTTAGAAGCGTTCTGTTTACTACGCTTCTGTTCCACACTCTCTTCTCGCTTTCGTTTCTTAGCTGCCTGTTTTTCTTCTTTGTCTATCTTATCCAGAATATATTTCATCACTTGGTTGCACACAATCATCCTGGGGAAGAAAGAGAGAACAAGGACATTGTGCTGAGCTGCCCATCTATCCCCAGTTGAGAATGCAGAAACATTAAATTCTCCAGTCTGCAAGTTAAATCATTACATTTCTTAAGACGGGCAAGGTGAATTTAGTAACATACATTGCTCCCACTCACATTTAATTACTAGAACACCACTGAGAGGGATCAAGTCCCTAGTTAGGCTCAAGAGGGCCAGTCCAAATTCCATTTAAGTGATCTGTGTACTGATCATTCCTCCCCTTTCTCTATAAAACTCCTAACAAAGCTTAAGCTTTAGTATGGTGAGAGATATTTTCACTCAGTTCAGTTTCCACAAGCATGTTTGAAAGAGCCTATTAACTTCTGAAACATACATTTCTATGCTCCAGTGACCACTACATATTACTAAGCTTTTGTGTTCGGGCATAAGGGCTGACAAATACATTTCATTTTACAGAAATCACTATAAACCAGTTCCATTTTCTTCACTAAAGACAACTCAGCATTTATTTTTCAGCTGTTTGTTGTACACTCAGCTATAAATATCTTTTCCTGCTCACTTCTTCTACAATTCTCATGTATTTTACATTGCAATTAGACAATGAATGCATTTTAGTTCTTCTGAATTTCCTTTTCTGTTCCTGTTCTGTGTCAAACCCACTAGAAAACTAAATGCTTCTTGTTGCCAGAGTGACCATGGGAAAGAACTCCCATTGACACATGAGCTGAAAGCAAACAACAAACCAGCAATGGCTGGGACAAGTAGCTGCTTCAACTCCATACTTGGACTCAGACATACTCTCTGGTGACATACGTAATATACTAGCAAGTAGCACCTAGTGATACTGTTGTAAATCAGCTGAGCTTGTACCATTTGATGACCAAAATGTTATAGAAAACACTGTTATTTTTCCTACTATCTGACAACACACACTTGTGATTGTCCAACTGAAGCAACCGTATGAGTGAAAAGGAGTCAAAATAACCCCCCACACTCCAAATTTGCGTTCAGCAGCTTCAAGTGTTTGTCGGATAGCACTGTCTTCCAACTCCTACATTCCTTCTGTAGAGTGGAGAAGAATGGAAATACACGGCTATGATAAAGGACAAACAAAAATCAGCCTCCTTTTTTGCATCAGAACCACTAATTCGCCGCTCTGTGCTCCTTTTAAGGATGGTTTTTATCTTGAATTTAAAACCAGTGGCCAGCTCCAAACACATGGGATACCCTTAAAAACATATAATTAAAATTGAGAATATACAGGATTCAATTACTTAAAGAACATGATTATGAAAGTTACTTCTGAGTGTTATTTTAACTGATTTTAAAATAGCAAAATTCCTTTAAGCTGGGTTTCACAAGCCAGTGTTTTATTATGCCACCATTTAAAGACATTATAAGTGTAAAACTGTCACATCTAAAAGTGCACATTCACCTCTGGTTTTCTTCCCTCTCAGCTGGAGTCAGTGTCTTCTTCTGTTTCAAGTGCTCTATGACAGCATTCTGTTTCATAACCACCTGCAGGATGATAGAGAACCCAAAATAAAACATGAAAGCTTTAGCCAGTATTTCATGTTGTCACTGGGAGAAGCAGGACATTTCTGAGGTTTAGTAAGTGACAAAAGAAAACTGATTTTATCAGGGGTGTAAGCGCTTGTTTAAAGCCATTACTTGAAAACTGAATTGAAAGCTAACACCATCTCCTCCCCCACAGAGTTGGGTATTCTGTTTATGTCAAGTTTAAACCTAGGGACTAAATGTAAATTGACAGTATTCCTTCAGTGACTGGTTGTTTCATTTAAAAAATGGTAAAAACCTATTATATATGTATATTTTTAAGCCCTGCAGCCATCCAACAGCATTACATTTCAGATACCTCTTTGAAACCTCAGTTTTCTATAGCAGGCAATGAAAGTTTTGTACATGTGTTCTGAACATCAGTTCTCTTCTCTACACCCTGTCTTTCCTGAACTGAGAATAGATTGTCCCAGCAGCTAGTGGTAGGTTGAATCCAGGTGCCAGAAGACTGCAAACATGGTGTAACTGACTTGATGTGCTGAATTAAGCTAGAATATGTAATTAAGTTGCCAAAAGCAATCGTGCACCAACTTTGACAGAATCAAATTAACTGCCTATCAAATGTATTAACATGGTTAACAAGAACAGGCATTTAAAATGAGATTGTTTTTCATTCATTAAGTTTTAATTTCCTTCTGTTAACTTTACCTGTTTCTGGATAATGTCACTTTGATTAGAAGCCTGAAGGGTGTGCTCACGTTTAAATTCTATCTGTTGCTGCTTTTTCTTCTGTTGCTGCTCCCTGAGCTGCTGAACTCTCTGCAGCTGCTCCTGAACACTAGCTGCTTGAACTGTTACCACATTCTGAATCTGGTGAGCCTGTACTGGGCTAGTTTGTTGGATCTGAATAGGTAACTGAAGCTTGATCTGCTGGGGCACACTGCCTTGTTGGGCTTGTATCTGAGCCACAACATGTGACTGAAGCTGAGAGAGAACTTGGACTTGTTGCTGAAGCTGAGGCACTGTAATAAGTTTTGTTGGAGGCTGCTGAAGTTGCAGCTGAGGACGAGTTGGGGATTGCACAGGAACCTGATTTAAACTTTGAGTAGTTGCAAGGGTTGAGACCGAAGTCTGAACCTGAGGTGATTGCTGCAGCTGCGCTTGAATTTGTATGGGAGCATGGGGCTGCATCTGAATCTGTTGTTGGGTTGTAGTCTGCACCTGAGCTGGTTGCTGAGGCTGGACTTGGGACTGGCCTTGTGGAAGGATTGCAGTCTGCGGCTGACTCTGGACTTGCACTGGAGACTGCCCTTGAGCCTGGGTCTGTGCTGGAGACTGAACTGGAGATTTAGACGACTGTGCTTCAGGTGTGACTGGAGAGACAGCGGCTGCTGGAGTCTGAGCTTCAGCCTGTGGCTGAGCTTCAGGCTGAAGTGCTGGCTGAGGGGCCTGTGGCTGAGCCGGCAGCACAGGCTGAGTACTCTGATTCTGCACTTGAGGCTGGGCTTGCTGCTGACTCTGAGGCTGTGGCTGAGCTGGTGGCGGCGCTGATGCTGGCTGTGCCTGTGGAGCTTGCTTCTGCTCCCCTGTAGCTATGATGGATAAAACCATGCATTCCATTAATTTCAAATGACACACCTATGAGCCTTACTAATTTGAACCTTTTAGAACTACCATAAAGCTCTATGCAGAAATTCAACAGATTTCTAGGATTATAACACATTTCCAACCAATTTACTGTACTAACAGACCATCTCCAACTGCATAAAAAACTCCCATGCAAGTGATACTGAAGCTTTTTCTATTGTGAAATAGAACAATAGTTACCTGAGGTTGAAGTAGAAACTGTTGTTGTAGTTGTGCTAGCTGTAGTAGCAGCTGCTGGTAGTGGGGTGAAAAGAAATCTCTGAATTGTACCATTTGGCATAGCTGCTTGCATAAGCTGTTGTCCTGGACCAGGTATTACAGTCACACCCTGAGGGATTAATTGCAATTGACCAGTAGTTTGACCTTGTCCCTGAATTACCACAGTTAATCCTTGACTGCCACCCTAAAAGAAGAGTTAAAATTGATGTATTAGTGATTAATTCTTAGACAGATTTTTGCTGAAAATCAGAAGAATTAGGTTTTGAGTTTCAGAATTCAGTATTTCTACCTATGCACTGAAAACAATTCCTAACCAAGCGTCAAATCTATAACTCACAGAAGTCTGTTTTTCCCTATGCTTGATTCTAAGCTTATTTTTGCCAACAGATCTTCAGGATCTGAACAGAAGCTGCAAGAACTCTTTCCTCTTCCAGTTCCAGATCCTGTAATTTTTCCCGAGACTGTGGATAACATGAATGAAAACTAAATCTTCACACAAAGTCAAACAGACAAGCAACGAGCATTACGTTCTGAAGGCCATACAAAATAATTACATCTCTTACTGCTATTAGTGAAAAGACTTCTTCCATACTGCTAAACTTCCCTGATGCAGTTACGTGATTGGTGAAAACAAAAGGAAGCAATATTGAAAACTTTAAATATTTAAGCACCTTTCAGGCTGTAAATACGCTATCAGTCCATCCTAAGGCCAAACCATACATTTATGAGTGGATACACCACATTGCTGAAACCCAAAGGCTTGGTAAGTATTAGCACATTTCCATGCCTAAAGGCTGTAAAACATTTTACCTGTCCTTGTGTTAGCTGTGTGAGCTGGGCCATAGTAAGCTTCACTTGTCCCTGCTGAGGGCGAGTGGGCTGTGGTGTGGTTTGTGGCTGTGTTTGTTGAGGTGGTGTTCCAGAACTTGTGATTGTTTTCTGCCCAGCACTGGAAGAAGCTGTGCTGGTGCTAGAAACTGCTGTTGAGACAGGCTGACCCCTGATTATCTGAGTCACCACTTGCTGTGTCTGACCTGTAAGAGAAAGATTTGTGATAAGAAACATGTTTCCAATATTGTAACCGTTACACACAGCAAGCCTCCAATCACAGTAACGTGCAACAATCAGACAAGTGAAGCAAACCTTGCAGTTTGCACACAGATTTTCTTTACAAACCATTTGTGTGGTTGATTGAGAAATGTCTGCAAAACGTTTTCTATTTTAATTCATGCACTTAATGTACAGTTATTCTAATATTTTTTTGGCTTTTTTTTTTAATGAATGGGCTTATGGACTTGAAAACATCAAAATGAGGGATGTTTGCATTGGGACATATGATACAGAGAGTATGAAGAGACAAACCGTGGATTTCACACTGGAAATTTAAATATTAAAGTGAACCTACTGGCTGGAAGGATACCTTGTTGCACCACCACAGGCGTTCGAATGATGGTCTTCCCAAGTGTTGACTGCTGCAGTGGTGTCCGTATCACTGTCATACCAGGGCGTAGTGGTGTCCCTTGCACTACCTGCATACACCAAAATGGACATGTGAGACAAGCCACTGGGATATGTCCTCAGGCTTGGTGGTGGTTTTGTTTCTTTGATTGTTTTAATACAGTATGAAATGACAACATGCAAGCAGATCCAATATTTTGTCATCTATACCCATACCATTAACCTTACCAAGCTCTAAACTATCAGTTTTTCCAATTGGAGAGAATTTGTTGTACCTCCTTGGAACAGAAGATTGCTGAGATGAGCCAAAAACATTGAAAAGTAACAAGACAGAACTTTCAATATCTGCAAACAATTTAAAATACATGCACTATATTATTATTTTTGCATTACATCATCAGAAAAACATCTTACTTGTGAAGTGCTTGTTGTTCCTAACGTCCCTGTGGTATTTGGCCTAATGGTTACAGTTGCTGTCCTTGGCTGGAATGAAGTAAATGTTTGACTTGCACCTGTAGTTGATGGAATGATACCCAATACCTTTTGCTGAACTTGAACAACACCTAATTAAAGAAAAATGGAGAGTTCATTAATGATGTGATTGCAGCAAAAGAAGTAAATGCAGCTCCAGGATGGCATTTAGAAATCGGTCTCCAGGTTTCTAGAATACCTTTGAGCCTTTCAACATTTCTTGGGAAAGCCTTTGTCATATTGTAAAAAGCAGCAGCATTATACTCTGTTGACAGTCCATCTACATTTTAAGTTAAGAAATAAGTATTTTAGAAAAGATTAAGGAAAGAGTGAATCTTCACAAAGAGCAGTTTGATGGTAACTGCGCATAAGTCCTCACATTGTCATGGTGCCACAAATTAATATTATACAACCATTAAGAGCTATAATCTCATTAATTTAAAATGTAGAAGACCAGTTTAAACACCTTTCACCTACAAGCTTGTGGTGCTGAAGAAACTGGGTAATGCTTTTCCTCTCACCTAAGAAATTACAATACAAAACGAGTAGCCTTCATGATTTCCTAAGATGCCAAGTATAACGGAGACAGAGAGTTGAGCTTTTCTGTACAATATACATTCACAAATCTCAAAATATTAAGTCCTCTTCTTGAGGCAAGAAGAAAAACCCTGATCTTAGTTTGGAGCTAAACTCTCGTTCATCACTGAAGAATGGATGCAGGTATTAATCACTAAGAACAGCAGCCTTTTTTTTCCTTTCATGAAGAAAGTGGTTTTGTTGATGTATGTTTTAGGTTAACAAAAAAGCATGCTTCATTCCACATTATTAAAAATAAAACTCCAAATTTTGCACTATGAAATGCAGAATAATTTACAGGCAAAAAAACCCCTTGCATTTTCCCCTTACAGACACAAATATGCAACACGGGGGGAACAAGTTCTAGAAACTTGTGTATATATACGTACATAAATATTTTTCCCCCTTCAAGTCACAGTTTACTTCACTGGGAAAATTGTGTCAATGGAGAATGCATGAGCAAGCTGGAACACAGGTTTAGTTCAGTTCCCTTTCCCCTACCTCCTTGAGTTGATGGCACATTGACGGCAACAATCTTGCTGTTTGCAGGGAGTGGCAGCTTAGTTATCACTTTCCCTGCCATCGTTACTGGACTGCCTGAGATCTGGAAGGTCTGCCCTGTGCTGGCAATGGTTGTGGCTGAAGTGGCAGCTGTGCTAGTGGCTATTGAGGCACACAGAACAGTCAGTTTTAGAGCAGAATAATCAGTCAATGAAATGACTTTTTCAAGTATGAAACAGCAAACTATTTTTACAATCATTTTTGAATGCGTCATACTTTGGTAAAGAGTCTTTTTTTGGATACAGTACATTACAGCACAGAATGCTTTCATTATCAATGATTACTAGTACAATGACTGAGTAATAAATGAGGCAGGTCAGAAATAAGACTACCTAGCAAGTCTGAACAAAGGAAAATAAGACAGGTAATATCTCAGAAGTGTCCTGCTGATTTAGCAAGAGATTAAAGAGCAAAGATAACAAGAAATGTAATAATGATACATATTCTGAAGATGCAAGCACTATATATAGGATGAACTCCAGCATGTGTTCTTTCTGTGATAAACGGCTACTTACCTGTTGAAGATTGGCCTTGTTTAACCCAAGTTGCAAAAGTCTGATGAAAATTCTTGTTCTGCTGGAATGTTACTGTAGCTGGAGAACCCACTTTTGTAGTAAGTACTACTTTGGTTCCAGTGGGGACTGGGCCCGTTAAAGGGCCTACCACAACTTTCTGTGGTGTTGAGACAGTAGTTGCAGTGCTGCTGGATGTAGTGACTGCAGGGGACACACCTACTGTAGGTATCTGCTTCTGCTGTTCCAGCCGTTTCTATGGAATTCAGGGGAAAAATGAACAAATGCATAATTAGGATTTTCAGGGTTCAGAAAAATAAATGCTGTCTTTCCCAGTACTGGAAAATAAAGAACTATGGCAGGATTTTAGTTCGGGTTGTAAAGGCCTGAAGAATAAGCTGTTTGCACACACTACAGCATGAGACTCCTTGACACAACCAGAAATTTTCCTTTATAGCATGTTTAAAAATCCTCAGTTTATGTTAACTTCAGTGCATATTTTAAGTTAAAGAAAACGGTAGTCTCAGATTAATCTGAAAGGTTAAAAAACTTTGACAAATATCCATTTATTTGGCTTCGACCATGTGCACACAGCCTGCATCTCTGCCGGTAAGCAGTACATCATCGTTAATGTAGTTTATTACTAGCATTGCTAGGTTCAGAGCTGCCTGCATAGAGATCCTGCCAGTTACTGAAGGAAGACTGTATCATTCTACTTCACTATTAAGAATGTGATTTTAAAAAAATCACTCTTTTAACTGTAAATCCACTTTGCAACCTGCTTAAGAAAATTAGGTTCAAAATCCTTTACCTTACCCACCAACCTTCTGGGCCGTAACTATCAAGAAGGAACATGTAATATAGAGAGCCACTTTGTGAAGGGATACTACCCGTAAGCTCTCTTAAAATTCCAGCACA
>JBCJKH010049183.1:10162-22539 GCA_039877255.1 Loriculus beryllinus
ACACTGGAACATTGCTCAGAGAAGCTGTGGCTGCCCCATCCCTGGCAGTGTTCAAAGCCAGGTTGGACAGGGCTTTGAGCAACTTGGTCTAGTGGAAAGTGTCCCTGACCATGACAAGGGGGTTGGAACTAGATGATCTTTAAGGTCCTTTCCAACCCTAACCATCTTATGATTCTGTGAAACACTTCTTTTATGCCAATTACAACTCCCGAGTTGAGACTGTTATAGCATTTACCTTATAATCTGTTAGTTTCAGGAATTATAAAGTGCCCAAATCAATAAAATGGTGGCATGAGACTTTTTTATTCTATTATTTAATTTCATTAAATGTAATAGATGAGACAGAAAATTATCAGAAAATATGCCCACAGGTTATTCACTTTTTTGGTGTCTGTGGTGTGTATAAATATATGCATGTATATCTTAATATAATCTACATTAGTATTTATTAATAGTGCTGAAATTGAGCAGTAATTCTCTGTTACACTCAGCAATGCATAGCCTCATACATAAACCAAGAAACTTTTTGTTTGTATTCAGAGTTAGTAACACGGATTAATCTTTCAGGTTAAATTGCAATATAAAAGGCTGTTAAAAAAAAAAAATAAAATTAAATCCAAAACTAGTAAGTGAAAAAAGAAAAGGCTGTTTTAATCCAGAAGGGACATGAGATTGAAAGTTAGTGTTTCAGGGAAGCTGCTGAACCCATGGCAGGGGAGCTAAGCAGAGGAGGTGGTGTAGGTAAAGAATGTATGTGTTCAGCTCATCAGCAGATATATGCTCAGGGTGACTGTAGAGGTTGGGAAGAAACTCGCTGCAGTCTTAGGATGACTTTTATCTCCAAGCCAACTTCTTCCAACAGTGTATGCCAGGGAAGGCAATTTCCAGGTGACTGTAGTAATTTATGTGGTTATGTGTGGTAATAATTGAAGGAGCATCCTGGCTTTGTTGAAATCACAGGAAGTTTTGCCAAACTTTGATGGAGGTCAAGACTTCACCCCCTAGCTGCTCCAAATATAAATAGGGATTTGTCACCATACCAACATGGACAGCTATATAATTGTTTCTAAATATGTAACAGCCCCACTATTTCTAACGAAACTGCACCAGCGATTAAAACCCTCACAGGAAAATCCTTATTCTTATGTATGGCAGTAATTTCATGCACAAGGATTTTCTCACTGTTTTAAAATATGTGTTCAACCTCTAATTTACTGTTCTTTTTTGTATATTGACGAATTTGGCCTGCACATGGCTGGGCTTCATCTAAGCAGTAGTCTCCAGCTTGTCTTACACCACTGCTATACACACAGCAGTTTTAAGATTTTGATTCTTGAAACTGAATTTAACACAGACCATGCTCAGTCCTTAACTTTTTGCTTTCTCTCACTTGTGATGTAAAAATAGCAACTGTATATGCATTTTTAGAATAATCCTAAGGACTGTTGGAGAGAAGGGTATGCTTACTATGTACACTACAATATCGATGTGCAATCAAATATATTTTTCAGGTGGTGAGGGGGCGTCCTCTAAATAAGGGTATTTAAACTAACATTAAAGCAAGGAAACTAATGGAACAGAGTGATCCAGGCCACAGCACTTCTTTCTAAAACCAGATGAAAGAGAGCGTGGTTTTGATTTAGATACTTTTTATTTAATATCAAGGACTTCTTTTTAGCAGATGAAATGTGCATGTCTTCGAAAACTATAAGGATAATATATCAAATCTTGTAGCTGGCATGCTTTTTTCTGCAGCTTCACTGCTGATTTACACTATGTAATGATCTGTTTATTCTCTGGATTGTCTGTAGTCCACAATGGTTTAAATTACTCATCTGCTTGCACTTAAGCATTTGGCCTCTATAAAAGACATGATAGGTAAGTGCAATGCAAATGTACTTGCCAATAATCAGTGCCACCCAGGTCAAGATTTCAGCTGGATAAACACAGTTCAAGCACACAGATTTATGCCACCTTTAACAGAAACCTTTGGTGAGGATCTGTGGAAATCTCCAGTAGGAATGGTAGGGTTTATTCTTGGTTTTATCTACAGGAGGTTATATTATTGCAATCTCCAGTGACACATTTTGAAGCTCAGTCTGCTAAGCCACATTAATACCTTTAATGAGAAGCAGCAACCTCTCCACATAGTTACATTAAAAGAAGTAGCGTGTACATCAGATTGGCTTGAACTAATGCAGCATTTGGATAATAGTGTAAACTGCATTCAGCTTGTCTGATCTCATCAGATAGCTCACAGGTATTTCATGGGGACATCAACATCTGCAGTTACAAGGTTTACAGTGGGAGATTAAAGCAAGGCTCCAGGTTATTTTGCTCTGTGTTGCTCAGGCACCTTGCCCTTAACAGCAGAAACTCCCTCCTGAAGAATCCACATGTCATCTATACATAAGCACACTCAGACACAGTACTTCAGCAGAAATGATCTATATTCTCACTGAAATATAGCTCAGAATCCAAATGAAATTGAACTGAAATGAAAATAAAGCTTCCCAGCAACAATGGTATACTTAACACAGTCAGAACAAAACCCAAACATCTGGAAGCTGGACTGGATCATTAAGGCCAGGAGGAATCTTTCACCATCCATAGGGTAAGCATACCATTCTTGTCAAAGCTAAAATCAGACATAATCTTGCTGCGATGCTCTTTTTTCTGGAATAACCACATGTATTGCAGGTCAGAGTTAAACTTATGCAGAACAATCCAATGTAACATGTTTCTTACTGTGGCAAGCCTAAAAGAAGCAGGGCACCGCACAAGATATATCAGTAGTTTAACTTCACAAAACAAAATGGAATTGAGAAGCAAATAAAGGAGAAAGAACAAGAGAACTATTGTTAGGATCATTCAGCTATTCAGAGAAAGAAAAAGAAAATGCAAGCGTGTTTTCTTAGGAAATAACAATAACAATTGGCTTTGTCAGCTAATTCCCTATTGGCTTTATTGGTCTCCAGTAGAGACTTAGATGAAGAGCATCGTGCAGATGAACTCAGTGAGGTCCTGGCATGTGTTTGGGAAATCCAGCAGAAGGAAGGGAGGTAGTTGTTTGAGAGATGGCTAAATAACCTAATGTGTGAGGCCACAACAGATGGAACAATGGGATAATTGGATTAGTGATAAAGATAAATTATCAGGGCCAAAGCAAATTATCAACTTTCCTAAAGACAAATCGAGATGTATTGTACCTAAAGAGAGGAACACTGGAAGCAAACAGCAGGATTCATTCAGGACATGATGTGACCTAATCACTGGGAGGAAATGCTGAAGATTTATCGCATCCATCGTTTATCCATCAAAAAAATAATCACTAAAAAACAAAGGGCTTCAGCACTTCCTGACTACAACAGAACCCAGATTTGCTGAAGTATAATCACAGACAAAATCTGGAGAGAGTGGACTGCATAAGTGAATAAGAGACAGGCTTGTCAGATGTGAAAACACTTTATTAGTAGAAGGTCAAACGAGAAAAGGAAGGTAGGTGCCATCACAACTATCACACACTAGAGTTGTGCAAGACTGACATAAGAAAATAAAAGTACTGTTTTAGTGTGTATGCTTTGGAAATATCAAGGGGAAAAAATATGGAAATCTTCAATGCCGTTTTTAGAGCTGCTTTTCAGGGAGGAGCTGCCCTTTAAGTTTGAGTGACTAATGGCAACGAATGTAATCTGGTTTTTATTTGCAGTGCCAGGCTCATTTGGCTTGTGTAAAATGCAACTCTTTGTTTGGTAAACAAGCAAATTAAAGTGGTGATCCAGAGAATCTTGGAAACTTTACTTAAATAAAGGAGCCTCTCTGGCAGAGTCATGGCTTAAAACCCGTTGGAAGGTGTGTTTCCAGATGTTTATCATGGGGCTTGCCGTCAAGATCAAATAGGTAATCTTTGCTAATATAGTCATGCCATATTGAAAACAGAAGTAGTGAATAAACATCTGTGTATTCAAAAAGCAACAGTGGGCTCAGCTTCTTGGTCAAGCCAGAACAGTGCTGCCTAATGTATTATAAATGAGTTAAAATACAGTTACATCATTGAAAGACAAATATCTATACCAATGTTATGACGGGAAGACTAACATAAAAAATAAGGAAACAGAGCAAAAGGAAAGAAAAATATGCACAGTAAGAAGTGGATAACCGCTCCAAAATCTAAGGTTTTTGATATTTCAGGATAGATGAGCCAAGACATATGCTGAATCTTAGGGGAATATTCCACATGAGAGGTTCCTCCCAGGCAATGAATAGATCCATGTCAGCCAGGGCGACACACTGGCATCCCAAAAGGGACAAGGCAAAACCGCACATCATCAACCTGCTTCAGCTGATTTATGCCCATGTATTCACACTGCCACCCTGCCCGTTGTACAAGTGCAAATATTCCCCAGGATCCGTTTGAATCAGTAAGCTTCCCGTGGAACACCGTTCCTTGTTGGTAAAGCTTTCTGTCCTAAAAGCACCTAGAGACCCAAATGCAAGTGCAGCTGTTCATGATAGTAAGAGAAAATCGCTTTGTTCCCATCAGATCTCAGCATGCCTGTGCAGAGCAGAAGTTGCAGTAACAGAGCCTCGTAGTTTTCAGTGTGTCTGCAGCTGTTGCAAGGAGCCTCCTCACAGGCACTGTACCCATACCACGGAAAATGAAATACTGAAAATAACACATTAAATCTCATGCTGCAGTTCTTCTAAAAGATAAATGTTACCCTCTAGGTGTCTGGGCAGAGCTGTTGTTTAACATCTTGGACTGGATTGCTTTCAGGTACTGACAGAATTTGGAAAATGCTACAGAAACCAAAAGCTAAACAATACTGAGACACTCTGAAAACATCACTGGCCAAAACGCTTGCTATCCCCCTTTCCGCAGAACTAAAGGGAGCAGAACCAGGATTCCCTCTCCTGCATTATCAATACAACACTGTGTTGAACTCCAGGCAGTTGAAGGTATTTAAATGCACGGTGTGTGTTTAAAGGAACTGGCGAAGATCTAACATTGGCTCAATGACATGCAAGATGAAATAGCCCATTTTTAAAGACCAAGGTTAGTTTGAGAAGCTGGCAGTCAGAAAACACATCTTTCGATTTACAACTGGAATAAAGTGTGAAGCAAGCAGAGACATGATAAATCTAGAAGCCCTTGCTATGATTTTCATAGGCCTACTTTTCGCAGCAGGGCTGGAACTGACTCCAATTTATGTGCAAACACCACAAAATCTGACAAATTGAAATATGAAAAATGAGATAGATTAAAGCAGGTTCCTTCTGAGCTGGGACACCTCTTCCATCTCTAGCAAATAACACAACAGAGTACACATGTAAAGCCATTTTATCTATTATTTCTCGTTGTGAGGTTAAGCTCAAAACAGCAACGCTCCAAACTGTTTCGATTTTGTTGGTTTAAACTTGATCCTCCACATTTGGATAGCTTTTTAATTTGATTATACACACTCTTCTCAGAAAGGAATGCAAACGGCTCTCTCCAGCTTCCCATTAGGATGATGAGATTACCTGGAATTTCCTAACACTGCAGTGATGCCTTAAAGTGAGGCTGGAGCAGCCCCTTCACCCCAACAGCCCCAGAGGTACTGTGATTTCTAAGAATCTGCATATGCTAATGTTCACTGTTTGGATGCAAAATCAGCAGCCAAAACACAAATTAGAGCTGGTGGTAAATCAACTCCTGATCTGTTTGGGACTGTGCAATGAGATTCCCTCAGGAATTCACTGTAATATTTTGGCTGCTCAGCCTGTTGCCTACATACGTGGTCAAAAGCAGACAGTAAGACCAACACCCTACTAATGAGTGAACTATAAAGTACCAGGATAGCCGAAGAAAAACTCCGCCACAAGCTCATGCACTCATTGTTCTTTCTCCTTCTCAGACAAATCATCAGCTGTTAGGGGGAGGGGGGAATTTATACCTTTTTCATCTCCTGGATCTTCCCTAACCCAGCACATTGCCAACACCATGTTAACGGTTTTTGAATATGCCCCTGAAGAACAAAGATACTGCTTTTGCCAGATCCCAGTATTTACAAGCAAGCCCAAATCTGTGAGAAAATTCAATTGAATGCAGATGGCAGGAAATTCCTCTAAAATGACAGTGGCCAAATTCAAACCACAAGACATGAAAATAACCCAACGTACTAGACATGAAGAACATATCTTATAGATTTTTCCTCATGCAATTCGCAATCTGTGATTGATTACTGGGAAGACAGACTGCAGATTTATTGGACTTCTGTAGAACAAGTATTCCATTTGCAACAATTAAATCTTATGTGGTTGAAAACTAGGTTGAAGGAACCAGTGGATGGCTCTGACACTGAGGAATGCATTTCTAGGTTATCCGTAAGACTGTAGTTTGTCTAGTTTTGCACTGTGCACTGATTTGTTCAGTGGAATTAACAGGGCTGGCACAAAATTATTGTCATTGTATCAGAAAGATGGACATGAGAAATTATTTGTACTGCTAACATTTCATGTTTTCAATGACAGAAAATGTCAGTCTTTTTGTGATTTAACAGCTAACTTCATCCCTTTAGAATAAAAGGTGCTACATATGTAGTAATGTGCAGATGGAGCCTGGACAAACTACTGTTGTGCTTCCAACTCAGATAAGGAGAAAGCTGAAGCAGTCTCCATGCGAAAGGGTCCATGTCAGATGGACTAAGCTAAATCCTGCTTCACTGAAACATAAGGAATTTCTACTTTGCTGTGTGTCTGCTGTAAAACTCAAGTGGTGATCCAAGGACAGAAAGGCACAGTCTGATACCAGACAAATCCCAACAAACTGCATCACAGGAAATCTAATAGCCATCTTCTTTCCTTTGGCTGTGCCTCAAATCCAGGTGACCAGGGAATTCTGAAGGGCAGCATTCAGCAGAATCACATTTCTGCTATCACTTCTGGTTTGCTTTTGTTCTAGCAAATTTTCAGTATTAATATGCTTTGTGTCAATACCCACGTGAACTATGTGCCCTTGCCTCCTGGGTATTCTGGTTAGCCAAGAGACAGAAATGTTATCAAGCAGCTGGGAAATATGGGAAGACCTTGTTGAAGAGAGGGTGTGCAGAGTAGATCCTGTACACTAAAATATGATTGCACAAGATATATGTGAATTTCTGAATAACTTCTAGTTCAGACACACACAAAGGACTAAACTGGCCAACACAATCATTCACCTGAAACGATCCATCCAGCCCTATTAGGCTTTCCTGAGCCCACAGAGTCCAAAACAATTTTCCTGGTATTCTTTTCAATTGACAGCTTCTCTCTCTTCCTTCTCTACTCCCATGCCTAACCCCCCTTCCTTTCGGTCAGTCTCCTGGCACCTCTCGGTTCAGAGTATTGAGGCAGACAAACCTCCAAGTTTGGTCTCAATGTTGCAGCTTATGGGGGAACAGGAGTATAATGGGAAACAAACAGCAAATGACTCCCTCTCTCACAGACTGCAGCAAGGCGTCTGGGCACTATCCCACTACATCCCCTCTCCTGCCTCTCAGGAATACCCTGCCTGAGATCCCAGAGTCACCAGTGCAGGCCTGAAGCTGCTTTTCCCAGGCAGCAGCAGGCTATGCAGGTGTATTGTTCCCATTAGGCACCATTCCTCTCACTATCCCTCATACAGTTTTTTTCTCCCCACCCAGAGGAATACAGCTCCTTCCCCTCAATTCCTAACACATCCCTCCTGCTAAGACAAGATGGGGCAACAGAGACTTCATGCTGGCCCTCGTGGCACGCTATGTCTGCTTTCTGGCTGCAGTGTGCGTTGTGCACACAGCAACGGACAGAAACTTGGCAGTCCCTTTGCTCACTGCACTGACCCACAAAGCCCTCCCCAGCCTCTTCCCCTGCGTATCCATTAGCTTTCATGGGAATTTTGCACGCGCATGGAAGGGAAAACAGAAATCCTTGCTGAAGCCTGCAAAGAATAGTCGCCTAAGTGCATGCAGAAGATCCAAACAACCTATTTTCAAATGGAATACCATCTTTTCTCACAGTTACTGGGAAACAGGTAGCAAAAGCAGCAGTTTGGACCCTGATCAGGAACTGGCAGCCTCCCCTCCAGGCAGAAAGAGATACACAGCACGGATAATCCGTTATACAATAACCTGGTGAGGTGCTCCAACAAGAGCTGCCCCAATATGTTGTTAGGTACCACTTGTAACATCTATGCTGGAACTAGGAATACCTCTTCTTTTTAATTTGTCTCCAGGCCCTTTTTAATATAGCTGTGAGAAATGCCTTCTCTCTCTCTGCCTGTACTCTCCTCCTTCTCCCTGCATTTCTTTCTTCAAAATAATTCTTCAAAGTCCGAGGAGATCTCCATGGAAAGAACACTGAAGACATGAAAGCAATTGCAACTGAATTGTGCAAATATAAACAAGTCCCATTCTGATCTTTCAATGTATTTATATGGGGTAGGAATAGAACAACTTTATTGCAGCTGTTACCAAATGACACCCAATATCCAAATTCTAATTTCTGTCAGATCTCCAAAGGATAATCAGGCAAATAACTATATTCCAATGCTTTAAAATTGCATTCAAAAAGGCTGCCTGTATAAGAATGTGTTAGTGAATCCCCTGCACTTGATATGTGAACACTACCAAATCAGAGTGCTGATCTGGGAGTAAAAGTAATGCTATTTTGACTCACTCATTTTCACTGAAGCCAATGCAAACCCTCCCACTGAGCTCCATCAGACCCTTTTAAGGATGACAGAGAAAATCTGGTGAAGGTTAGCAGGAATGTGATATGATTAAGATCTGCCTTTACTATCCATGAGAGAACACTGGCTCTGCGCCTGACCCTTTGCTTTAGGTGATACGCTTTTTCAAGACCTAAAAAAAAAAAGACTGCTAGATCCATTGCCTGACCCTGAATTTCTCTCAGTTACCTCTGATCCTGTAAACTCATGTTCTAGCTGAATGCAACTGCCAAAAAAAGCATCCAGTCTTAATTTCAGAAGGCCAGGAGCCTCAACTTGCTCCAGCGATTCTTTACATCTTTTATTAAGCATTTATGACCTTTGTTATTTTATTTGTCTGATCTCAGTTTCCAGCCCTCAGTTTTTGCTACGCTTTTCTCTGCTGCATTAAGAATCCTTTAATGTACAGTTTTCTTGTCATCAAGTCACTTAACCTTTCTGATAAGCTAGAGGCTAACGCCCTGAATTCCAGGCAGGTTTCTTCAAGGCACTTTCTCCAACTTACCATTTCCACTAGCAGCATAACACTGTGCAACACCTCATGTATTGCCATTGCTCCCTACAAATGGAGCCTATGGAGTTCAGGCTTCCTAGTACAAGCTGTCTTTCCTGAGGATTCTGCCTGCCTGCCTTGCTCTCCCAGCACTTGCAGGATCAAATACCAAGCTGTGCTAAACATCAGTTTTTCTCAGTGGGTTCCAACCTGTAAGTGCTTGACACCCTACCTGTTGTATTACTCTGCTCTTGTCATTCTTAGGCATTGGATCAACCTTCAACTCATGTGGGAACTTCCATCAGCAGTGGTTTAAAAGCTCTAGCCTTACGTATTAAAACCCCTTAACCACTCCATATGCAAACCAACTGGATCCACCTACTTTCTACTTGCTACTGGCAGCTACTCTGAGCCAGGACTTAATCCGTTTAGTGAATGTTTCAGTAATATCACATAATGTGTGTTGGGGTTTTTATGGGGTTTGATTGTTGAAGTTTGTTTTTTTTTATAAGAAAACCTCATCCATTAACCTCATAACCTCACGGAAACCTGACATCGCGTTTCTTGGACAAGATGCGCTTTCATTACAACCACACTAAACTGTGTGCCTATTCTTCAGTACTTCAAACCATGATATTGCCAAACATGAAGTCCCACTAACTCACCCACCACCACCCTATTAGTTCATTTTTTATATTGGTCCAACATCCATTTCATGCTTCCTTTTCACAGCAATGCAATCAGTAGAAGGTTAAGGCATAAGAAGACAGCCATGCTGCTGTGCTGCCTGCTTACTCCATGGTGGAGCCCTCAGCAAATACCTGACTCTAGTGCTGCAACATGTTAGCAGCAGTGTTCAACAGCAGTCAGGGAAGTCAAAGCTCCTTTGTGCCAGAAATGGGACAGATACTGATTTTGTGATCAAACAGAAAGATAGGTGAAATGGGGCGAGGGGCAGGAACAGAAAACAAGTGGAGTGCGTGCCTTGCCCACAGTCAGTCAGCCAATAGCTGTTCTATATCCAGGAAACATACTGTAGCAGCTGCTGGGGCTGTCAGAACCTATCATGGCTATTAAACACCTCAGGAAAGCTATCCTTTGGTTACTATTAGTATTATTATTTTAACAAGATAAGGAGAGCTCTGAGATTCTCCCATTATCCTTTTATTTCTGCCTCTGAAGTGTTGCTACACAGTGAGCCTTGAAAGATTCCTTCTCCCATGCTCTGCTCTGTAACAACTTTAACTCCTGCCAGCACTGCAGCCAGAGACAGGATTCAGACATCTCACAGCTGTGTGCATCAATAGGATGAACTCACTGCAGAGCTCTGGGGTCAGCCTGAGCTTCATTCAGACTTGTGCAGGAATCAGCAAAGCCAATTGAGTCATATGCAGTCTGCTTCCCACAGAGCCATCAGCTTTTGAGGATGAAGCAGTTGCCACTGCTGCAATACCATTTTGTGTCACACTTCTGATCCCCTGTGACTCACCCCCACGTTCTGCCATGCACCCAGTTATCTTATCCCTGCAACTTCTTTTTCCCAGTCTCTCTGTCTCCTGGCCATGCTGAGGGCAGCACAAGACAGCTGTGTGGCAATGGTTATCCAGTCACTCACATCCCACTGCTGAAGCAGAGAAAGCACCAGGGTAGCTCCTGTCTTCAGAGCAGAGACCAGGAGAAGGACAAGATCACTTCAGCTAGTCAGAGAAATAATAAGAAAGGGGAAGAAAGGCCTGGAAAGTAAAAATCCCTGACATTTGGTTTGGAAAAGCTGGTTCATTAATCTGGGGAGAAAGAATAGACACATCCTAGGAAGGTGGTTGAAGGGAGGAAGGCAAGTGGACAGCAATGATCCTACAGAATACACAGCTGTTTGTTGTTTAAAAAAAAGGGAAGCATAAGTAAATGCAAGGGATGAAATTAAGGACAGAAAGCAGCAAAATACAACCTGATGAGGGAGATCTATGCAGCTACAAAGACATTTCTCCAGAAAACACACTCTTTGGCCATATGGATACATCAACAATAAATCTGCAGCACAGAGCAACCCCATACTGGCAGGAGGAACAGCATTTGGCCAAACAACTCTTCAGCCTTTGTTTCTTTCTTTGACAGAAGTTCAGGTAGGGCACATTGTACAACAACTTTGTATATAAGGCACACCGAGAAGGGCCAAGAGGTCTGTAGACAGGTTCTTAGGGCCTGTGCTTCTCCACTTGGAAACAGTGATAACCTCATGCCACAAGGATAATGTACTCTTTTAAAAGGACCAGAAGAGCCTGTAACAGAAGGTGCTGTAAAAAGTACAGAATGCTGTCATTAAAATGGGAGAAAATCTATGAAGGAGCAAAGACAAGGAGTAGCACCCAACAGCAGAAGAAAACGAAGGGACCTAAAATAAGGACCTAAAAATCACATGTCAAGCCCTACAAAAGTATTACTGTGTTTGCAGAATTGCCTGAGTAAGCTCTTTAAGGGAAACACACTTACAGTAAGTGATGTCTAAGTCATGTGTGAATCACCCCTCTCCCCATTCCATACTCTTTGCAGAACAAAAAAACCCATAAAAGATACATACTTTTGTACTGCTCTTTGCACAAAGAACTCCCTCAGAGCTGTGCTGGCTGGGCATTCACAACACAAATACTTCCAACTAGTGTTGCTCTTGGTGACAACTTCTTTTGCAGCATCTAGCTGGAAGCCCTGTTGGGCAGCTATTCTTACCAGGAAAGGTGAAGGTAAAACCATCCATTCTCTATCGTCTACTGCTTGGCATCTTCTACAGTCAATATTTTCAGTTTTGTGAGGCTTTTCTCTTCTCTTGCCTTGAGCTGCTTCCTGCCCAGGTACTGTCAGAATCCCCACGGATCCTAGTAGCTCTGGGAAACACTCAGCTATTACTGGAACAAGAAGGGTACAAATATGTAATTTGATTTACTGCACAGGCAATACTCAAGTGAAGAGAGATGAAACAATGCCTGTGCCCACAGTGGGTTAGGATCTCCAAGATCTCAAGCCTGGAGCCAAAAGACACTTTCCACAACATGAATTACAAATTGCTCTTTAGGGAAAACAAAGCACAAGGGGGGGGGGGGGGGGGGGGGGGGGGGGGGGGGGGGGGGGGGGGGGGGGGGGGGGGGGGGGGGGGGGGGGGGG
>JBCJKH010049186.1:19129-31426 GCA_039877255.1 Loriculus beryllinus
CTAAAAACATTGCTGTTATCAGTTCTGTTCCCAAGCCGAAACTCAAAAACACAGTGCTTGCACCAGCTACTAAGAAGAAGAAAAAATGACTGCTACTGCTGAACCCAGGACATTAACCAATTTAAATATACAGCCTAATGATTTTATGAGGACTTTGGGGCAGAAAATAATGGCATCAACCATTCGCTTTAGCTGTTTGAGTGAAGTATTGTACAATTTTCAAGCCAAGGCACCTGCAGTTCCTTGCTCCCTTTATCTCTGTGCTTAAGCTTTCTGGACTAAAGGGGTCCTAACTTGTTTCATTTGCAAACAGGTTTTAAAGCTCCTAAGTGCAAAGTTTATTACTGAAATATGGGGATCTAATCTTCTTCTACTTTAGGACATGAAACAAATATGCAAACAGTGAACATAATTATGATGAGGGTTTGAAGGAAAAAGATTTCTCAGTTTGGACCTAGCATAGATCGACAAAAGTGTATTTCTGTTAATTTCCACAGCTGCATTCCAGATTAATGGATATGGAAGTGAGACAGCAGGTAGGAAATATCTCTTACCAGATTCAAAGGCAACCTTACAGTCTTTGGTTAAAATGATGTTAATGAAGGAGTGTAAATGGGCCTCTCCTTTCCCACTCTCCTTCCAAACCTGTGTTGGGTTAATATAAGGATAATAGTAGGTTATTATTCTTTCATGTATTGCTATAGATGAAATCTCATTTGTTTATGAAAAAACTTACTCTGTCCACCTAGCTGGTGACATCAGGAAACTGATGCAATGGTGGCCTACACATGTGGCCAGCTATAGCTTTCTCTGACATGTGTGGCCTCTGGACTGAAAGAGGTTTTAATTGGAAAGAGCTGGGGTTCAGGGATTGAGAGTGCCCCTCATTGCTTACCCCTGCTCTCCTGAGCCTTCTCCTCAGAACTGTTTCTCCAGCCTGGACCCAGCCCCATGGTTACAGGGCCTCACCCCACAATGGTGCAGGGTGTTATTGTCGTTCAGTCCACTTTAGGAAGGTTTCTATGGCTTTTGGTTGCTCCCCCTGAAGGGCTGCCCACCTCTTCCTCAGTATCAGATTCCTTCCTGCTATCTCTGAGTTGCAGTGACCCTCAGCTTGGTGGAGGGGAACATTTTACAAGGTGCAAGAGCTGTGCACAAAGTTATTGCACTGTGACAGCATTCAAGACTTAGCCCAATGCTTTACTCACAGTGCTTGGACTCATGACCAGGCTGCATTTTGTTGATTGCTACTCAAGGAAAGAAGGAAAAAACATCCTGGTTTTAAAAAGGACTCCTACTCCATCGCTCTGAAAGGAATATTTTTTACATATACAAAAAGGATGCTAACTTGTTTTTTTTGTTTTGAGGTTTTTGTTTTGTGTTTTTTGTTTTTTTTCCCCCAGTGACTTAAGTTTTGATTTTTTCAGATAAAAGGCAAACTTTAAAAAAAAGCAGTGGCATGTACATGATACTGCCCCAGCCATGCAGACACTGTGTTGAACATGAGCAATGTTCAGGAGACATGAGTCACCTCTCTGGAATTGGGGTCCTCAGCACCACTGTGGTAGCAGTACATACTGAAGAAGTAGCAGCACATATTGAAGAAGTAGCAGCATGCTTTCCTGAAGAATGCACAAGTGAAAAACACTCTCCTCTGACTTCAGCAGTTCTTAAATACAGCTACAAAGTACTGTCTCATAACTCAGTCCTGGAAAAAAATGTATTGTCCCACTTCTGGGACAATCTACCTTCAGCAAATGAAGCCTTTATTTTGACAGAAACTATAGTAAACTAATCTTTCAGTACAGCTACAATTAAACATACCAGCTTACTGGTGTGTGAGTGACAAAACATAATATATGAATGTTTTGCTGAATCAGGAAAAGGCTTTAGTCTTAGATGTTCTGTTACTCTTTTAGATTAAACCAGCATTTCTACCATCTCTTCACCTACTGTTCAGGAGATGGATACCAGTAAAGGTATCTCAATATGCTTCAAGCAGCTGACAAAATGGCTATAAACAAATGTGGACACAACAGTCTAGACTGAAAAATCTGTAAGAGGAATACCTTACACTGACCCTCTGGATTTAACAGCTCATCTTCTACAATATCCCATATATCATGTCTTAAATGCATTTAATGTTCATCTAAGCTTAGTTTATCACATCTCCATCTGTTATATTCTGATGTACAGCTGCGGTATTTTTATTTTTTTTTTCTTTTTTCAGTGAGTTGCCTATTCTACTGCAGAATACTCATTGCCTCAGTATGTCATGTATTGTTGATTTTTGTCTGCTATTTTGCATGCAATCCATCTTACTGTAGCTCCATTCATGATCTATGAGGCAAATGATTCCACCTGTCAGCTTGCAGCGCCTCACAGATCTGCTGTAAATGAACACATGGGAAGCCTAACTCAAGGAGCACTCTATGATTTGTTTGTTTCTGGGCTGGATCTAAGCTATGCAACATTCTTCTCCATTTATACTGAATGCTGCTGTTTCATCATCTGGCCCAACGAAACAAAATGCCTGTATGAAGTGTTAGTTTGCTGCTGTGTGGCATGTAATGCTGAAAATAAGCAAGAGAAAAACAGATTTCTTTGATATATATAAAGCTTACAAGAGTGATGCTGTGCTAAATATAGCTGAAACACAGAGCTCTAGATGTGACAGCCTTAATATGATCACTCTGTTGTCAGGGGCTACGTCTGAGAGGTGTCTGTGTCTGGTTAGTGAACATGTGGGTTGCTATTTCAGATGTTACCAGTGATATGACTGTGTGTTTATATATATAGAACTAGGTGAAAATATTTCTGTATATCTTACAAAGCATTTGGAAATTCCGTCCTAGGCAAGTCTGGAACTATTTTCTGAAGAAAGAGATTCTTCTCTTAAAATAGCCAGGAACAATTTTTATTGGGCATCAATTTGGGATGTGAAATATAATGTTTATTTAAATCTACTCCTTGCCCATCCACAAAGCTTTTCCATGGGAGGTAGACATGCACAGCAAAATTGCCTTAATCTTTAGTAGAGAAAATCTGTTTCAGAAAAGTAAGTTAATGTCCATTGAAGTAAGGGTACAAACTCAGTTTTTCCAAATCCCCTCAAAGCCTCTTACATCTTCCTCCCAACTTCTGGCTTTCAGGGCTTCCTTGTTTCTCTTGCCTGATTAATGTTTTCCTGACTGCATAAAAGCCAACAAATTATACTTTCGTGCTGCTTACACATACCAGACACCATGGTTCAAGTACTTATAGTGAAAAACACTTTTCCCACTGGCTGTTCTGACCACAAGCCTCTGATTTTTTGTATATTTGGTCTTTTTCCCTATTCCAATTTTGAAATTAAGTTCGTTGAGGAGATGAGAAAAATACCGAATAGACGCTTTTCTACAGCAAGAGTGGCTTTTATTGCTAGGTAAAGCAATAAAAATTGCATAACAGAGATGTTGATTAGCCAGTTATTATTTAAATAGAGTCAGTGGCTTTACAAAATTTAAGCAATATATGTGTGTAGTATACATCATTCCAGTGTGAGAGCTTTCACTGAGACATTAAGCTGAAATTCTGATACTGTCTAATGCCTGGTGTGTATAGAGACAATCAGCCACTGATAAGAAAGTCCCATCAGATAGGACTAGTTATATAGATATATCTGTGTTTATGGCACTTCACTGTTTTCTTCAGGGAGCCAAATCTTGTCCTTAAAATACAAAGAGAGATCACTGCTTTGGGCAGTACAAAAACACAAATTCTTTTTCCATAACTGAACTGTAAGTGATGTTTATTACTCATATCCTACAAAGCAAAACCCTGAAGTCATAATTTTCTTGAGTGCTTTTGAACCATTACTTTACTAGGTAAGCATAAATGGTATAATAATCAAACATAATTAATTCCTTAATACATGATGCTAAGGTGTAATAATGGATTTGGTAGTGATGAAATAAGAATATTTTTCACAATTTCTTTTTTCCCTCTAATTTACCTTTTTGTGTGATCATGCTGTTTACCAGTCACCCAGCTCTTGCCAGTCTTAGCAACCACCAAAAACAATAATATCAAACACAAGTCCTTACTCAAACTTGTCCTCTTACTCCACCCCCTTAAACAGGTTGTTAAAGAGAGAGAATGAATTCCTTGTTCATGAAAATAAAAATTGTGTGAAATCTGTAATTATCCAGTTGTTCTGGTAGCAGCAATTTGGTCAGCCACCTGGGCAGATCTACACAGGAAAGAAAATTAAAATGAACCAGCAAAGTGTTCTGTCTCTTAGTACGGATGCACACTCATTATGGCAGGGTGAATTAGAGGGAGTTTAGAGGCAAGGAACCCAAATCTCTAGGACATCAAGATTCTCTACTTTTGTTATTTATGGAAAAATCACATTTGAGCAAGGTGTTTTGTTTAAGCCAAAACACTTTTTACTTTTCAGAAACATTCCAGAGCATATATTTTGGCAAAGTTTTCATTGTAAAGGTTTTGATTGAGAAGGAATGTTTATGAGAAAACGGCTTATGTCAAAATGACCTTTTTAACATGAAGAAGATATTTTGACACATTTCCATTTTCAAGTAGCATTTAAAATTCTTTGGGTTTATGCCAAAGCAGAATAAAACAAATCTGGAACTTGGCAGCTTTCAAGAAACCAAATCATTATTTTCTACGAAGGTCTACTTTGTTGCTTTTAACTAGAACTTAACTCAGTGCTGGCTTCACCAGGAAATGATTTACCATCATCCAAAGAGCATTGCCTATAATCCCTTATTGTACTCCCTTTTCACTATATGGTCTTAGCTTGTTGGTATGTCTTGTGCATCTTTTCATGCAAAGATGTTGTTTTGCTCTTCATTATATCAGTGAACCTGAAAGCAACATTCCCTTTGTTTTCAAATCTGACGTTCCAAGGTCATTAACATCATATCTTAGTTACTTTCTGAAGTTGCAACAAGAAACTTATTTGCCTGACTGCACATAGTGACAATTACCACAATAAGAACTGTCAGAGAAATAAAATAATTGGTCCTAGCTTGACTAAAATAATATTCAAAGATATGTAAGTGTAATAACACGCAATTTGAATATTAATATAAGGTTTTTAATAAAATTTGTAATTTCATTATGAATGCAAAGCTTTTTTTAGTCTATCAAGTCACTGATCTATTTTACGCCTTCATTAGTCTTTGTTATTCTGAAAAATCAACATCTGTTACTTAGATTAATATAACACTGAGAATACATAAGCAAACATGTATCACTGAATGACAAGTCAAGTATGCAAGTGAACAGATAAATAACCTGAATAATCATTGCTCAAATCCAGAAGTATTTATAGGAAAAAAGGTTTGGATTATTCTTTTGTAGTTCTAGAGCAGTAGATGAAATCCATTTATTGAAGTGGATAGCACTAAGCCTTTAAAAAATACTTCCCAGCTAAATGTAGCATTTAGTCACTTTTGATTTCAATGCAGGGATTGTCAAAATGCGTGGGAGTTCTCTACTAAAAAGCTCAGAATTTGAAAATCTTACCTGGAGCATGCAGGAGCACAATTAGTGCTAATGAAATGAAAAAGACATTTCAAATGGTTTCCATAAGACATGTAAAAGTGCATTTGAATAAAAAAGAAATTTCAGACAATCACGTTTCCATATATGTGCTTCTCAAAGGAATATTTTAATTTCTCTATAAATGGTTTGACAGAAAAATAGTCCTGCTGAGAAGCAAAAGCTTATACACTATTTATAAGATTTGTGGAAAAAGTTTGTAAAAATTTCTGTCTTACAATTATTTTTAATATTTTTTTAATGAAAGTAAAGTGATACAGTGATACAAACAATATGGTAAACATGATACAGAGCCAGTTTTCTTTTTCAGATTCTAAAATTTCTGTGGCATTTGAGTAAACCTTGAGTCTTCATAGTAATTTCATAAAAGATAAGCAGCTGAATTCAATATTTAAATCATCTGTCTCACCAAGGGCATTTTTGTTTATTATTAAGAATAAGAGCACAACTCATTTCTCTCTAATGCACCTTTTTGAAGTGGTCTTTGCTCTTGAAAGGTTAACAAAATTTAAAAATAAATTTGATGAATAGCAAAGGGACATGGGTATGCAGCAAGATGTGCATTGCAGAATATGTCCTTCCCCTTCTTGTCTTCTTGCTTTCCAGTTTCTCCCAAATGACTGAATGTATGCACAGAGAAAATGAGAGGGACAGGGAAAAAGATAGGGTTAGGCTAAAGGTTAGATTGTAGTGATAGGACAAGGGGTAACAAGTTCCAACTTACACAGGGGATGTTTAGATTGGATATAAGAAGGAAGGTCTTTATTGTAAGGATGGTGAGGCACTGGAATGGGTTGCCCAGGGAAGTTGTGAATGTTCCATCCCTGGATGTGTTCAAGTCCAGGTTGGAGCGAACCCTGGGTGAAATGGTTTAGTGTGAGGTGTCCCTGCCCATGGCAGGGGACTGGAACTAGGTGATCTTAAGGTCCTTTCCAACCCTAACTATTATATGATTCTATGATTTCCTTGCTGATGGTCAATGACGTCTACTTGATGTGTATGTTGGGGAAATATGCTCAGTTTTATTACTGGCTGAATTTCACACAGTTTCAAATCTCGCTAAGGTTCACAGAGTTTGGTTGCTTTCCATGTTGTCCTTCCTTCAAATTTTGCTTATCTTGAGTTTGAATGGATTTTCTGAGAAGTATTACACCTTTATATGCTTACACTGAGGGTTTATTTTTTTTTTCAAAAGAGCGACATATTTCTAGAAATGCTGCAATGTTATATGTATCGCTATGCAAAAGTGGGTAGGTTTTTTGCTTGATCTTTGTCTTTTTTATTGTGTGCTTTTTTTTCAGATCTGTGAATTGTTCTGAGTTTTCCCAACTGCAATATGTTCTTTTTTGTTATTTCAGGATTGTGGTGTTTAAGTATAATCTTGTTCTTTCTCTTCCCCATGACATTATTTCTAATCTAATGACTAAATAGAGCCTTCTCAAGTACAGGTGTTGGGAGAGCTGCTTTAATTTTTCTTGCATAAATGTGGCTTAGTACAAATGGAATTCCTTTTCATACCATAAGGGACTGGGTGTTTTACAAAATGAATTTCATGTCAAAGATTAATAGGAGCTTATATATGTTCAATATTTTGCTCATGTGAATAACTTCAGAAACTGATGTTTGTGGTAACCTATTCTATTCCCATTTTCCACCGTATATTTGCCCCATTCTTCTTGTTTTACTACTGATTATTACCCTACAGAAGGACTACTTTCCACTGGCAGTCACCCAGTGATGGAAAGGAGGTGATGGTGTGTGCGGTGTAGGAGATATCTGCCCAGGAGTCATCTCATCAGAAATTGTATTTCTTATTTTCTTTTATGTTCTGTCACTTAGTGCTGCATAGAGACTAGTAATTTGCCTTTAACTCTGCCTGGGTTTTTTTGGAGTCTTTGCAATTTGTTTTCACACTTGGGCATGGATTGCTGCATGTCTGTCTGTCAAAATTGCTTATATTTATGAAACCCTCATCTGTGAAGATTGTATTGTTGAGTGAGCTGCTCTAATGATTTTACACCATACATCTGTGAAAATTTTTCTATGCATGTGGGCCTACTTTGTTTCCATTTAACTCTGGCCTCACAGAGAAAGAGGCCCAAGGGAAAAAATTGTTGGAATTCAGAAGCAGTGAGCAGCTCAATTAGAATGTTCCTTCTTTAGAATGTTTTTTGATGGAATGTAGGTTATTTTAACCAGGAGCTACTCTGAATTTATGGATAGATATGCAGTGACAGAAAGCTAACAATTCATGATGACAGTGCAGTAGGATTTAGTTCCTCAGAACTTGGACATGTGTGTCTACAGAGGTGGATACAAATTGACCCAGCTCCCTCTTCCCCTTTCTGAGTTGACTAAACAGAGCCAGCTTCAAAGTATGCCATGCAAATATATTCTGCTATGGGACATATGTGGAAATACACTGCATTTTAGCATGGTCATAACAGTCACCCAGCTCTGGGTAAAGGCCGAGGAGTCGAGATCTAACTGTATGAACACAGGTAGATGCATCCTTTGACAATATGTCTTCTGCTGTGTTTGAAATTACTGCCACTTAAGCTTCAGGTGATTCTCTATAAAAAAAGGTATACATTGCATCTTTGATTTATTTGTCCTTTTGCTCTTTTCTCTTTCCCTTGTCTAAGGTTACTGACTATTTGTGAACAAGTAGTGTGAAGCCCAGTCAAGTCTTAGTTTCATAGGAAACCTCTAAGAATTGCTGAAATATGAACAGAGTATACTGAGAATTGATTTTCCTGTTTTAATTGAAGCAAGTAAGGTTTTTCCATGAATAAAAATTCTTAATGGTTTCTTAGAAGTTAGTAAAGCCAAACGCCATTCAAAATGTCCACTTCAGAATATTCTGATATTTCAGTTCTTGCTTTCTTCTAGCACAGGAGCAAAATGTGGACATCCTGCAACTGCTCAAAATTGAAGAAAGAATTCTTAACATATTTTCAAAATTTAGTACATACACATTCCCAAATAAAATCAGCAATTTCTGAATTAATGATATGAAGTGTTTGCTTGAGTGAGTTCACTTTTTTGCTGCATATTTCCATTTAAGCATTCTAGGTAAACGGTGATTTTGGCTGCAGAAGTCCTTCTTGTATCACTATGATTTCTGTCCCAGACAGTGTAGGAGGTCCATAATACAGCTGAAGTCAACCCACACAGAAATATTTTCGCTGTATTAATTTCAAAAATTGCTTGATTTTCCATATTAAAAAATATACTTATTATTGCCATCCTGTAATTCCACTTGGTATTTCAATAATGCAGAAACAGGCTTTTCTGCTAGATAATTCCTGGAATGGTTTGTTGATAGAAGCAATTTACAATTATATAGCTATGAGATTGTCCTGGGTCCAGCAGTAGCAGTCATTTTTCTCCTTAGTAGCTGTGCTAGTACAGTACTGTGTTTTCAACTTTAGCCTGAGAACAACAGTGATCACACATGGGTGCTTTTAGTTCTTGCTAAGTATCGTTTACTATGATCAAGAACTTTCTCATTCTCATTCTCTGTCAGAGAGGAGGGGCATGGGAAGCCAGGAGGAAGGAGAGACAGGACACTTGACCCAAATGAGCCAAAGAGGTTTTCCATACCACAGCACATCATGCCTGATATATAAACTGGGAGGAGTTAGATGGAAGACCCAGATCACTGCTCGGGTTGGGCTGGGAATCAGTCAGTGGTGATGAGCAACTGCATTGTGCATCACTTGTGTTTAATGTTTTCTTTTTCACTTTTTAGTTTTATATTCCCTCCCCTTGTTATTCCCCTTATCATGACTATTACTGGTGTTAGCAGTAGTAGTTCTGTTTTATACCTTTGTTACTGGGCTGTTCTTATCTCAACCCGTGTGAGTTACACTCTTTCGAATCTCCTCCCCATCACTCCAGGAGCTGGAGGGGGAAAAACGGGGAGTGAGAGAGTGGCTGCATGGTTGTGAGGTACCAGGTGGGCTTAAACCATGACAGAGATCTATTTTGGGTTATAATTCAGTTACTGGGCTGTTCTTATGCCAACCCGTGGAAGTCACACCACTCCGGGAGCTGGTGAAGAGGTGGTAGTGAACAAGCAGCTGCATGGTTCTGGGTCGCCGTCTGGGTTTAAACCATGACAAGAGTTTATACTATATGTACAATAAATTACAAAGAAAGTGAAATATAACAAAACATTACCCTAACAGTAAGTGAAGTCAGTACAGCTGATATTAATTGAATATATATTTGTGTGGGGTTTAATAATTCATGTTGTATATCTCAGAGACTGGATTGATGCAAGTAAATAGACACTGACAGGGGATTATATATTCTGGCATACACTATTTTATTATGGTTTTATTATAGATATATTAATACATAAGAGATATATTATCTATACCTATATACAGAGATATATTATTTTTAATACTCCATATTATTATTATCATTATATATTAATGCATTTAGAGAGGGAGAAAAAGGAAATTGAAACAACTGTATGAAAAATCTTCTAATGAATAGAATATTTTATCTGTGTTCAAATAACAATATTTATATCAGCTGATCACAATTCCAATAGATATGACTGTGGTTTAGACTATGTGACAGCAATAAATAAGTAATTCTCCTATAGACACTAGATTGAAGTTTTCTAGAACTCTTATGTTTTTCTTGTTTAAGATACATGTAGCACCCATCTTTCCATCTAAAGTGAAAGCAAATGTAAGACTGTTCAGAAACTTGAACTCTCTGGCCAGAGTACATCCAACTAGCTATTACTGAAAAGGAGGTATGTTTTAGTGGACAGAAGACAAAACAACTCATACAGCTTAATGAATCTTCCTACAAGCATATGAGAGATCACTCATTAATTGTTCTTAGCTTGGATACACAAGATGTCCCAGCTTAAATATACCTCTCATGGAAAAAAAAGGAAAACTTAAGGGTGCATCTGTTTTATGACCTTCATACTTGGCCAACATTTTTGGTGGATAAAACAGGAAGATCATGAAAAACTGCACAGTCACACAAGTAAGCAATTACAGGTCTGGCATAAAGACAGTTGTTTTTCTAGGGGTATAAAACCAGGACCCTCTTGTAGCCAAATCTGAAACTTCAACTGTGGGTGGACACATCATATAGGAGTTTTCCCAATTACCTGGGACTCCCGGTGTTAGCTGTAATGCGGCTTCCCAGCTGGCCGGAACAATGATTTAGTGGTTATCAGTGATGTGTTTATCCTTAATTTTTGTTCTCTCTATGCAGTAATGATATGATGCACTGATAATTTTTCTCATTGCTATACATACATATATGTATCTGATTCACCTTATTGTGCTCATTCAGTACATATATAAATACCCGATTTGTATTTTTTTTTTTTGCTTTAGTGTGCTTATTCACTTTAGTGTGATTGTTTAATAAACAGTTGTGTACTCTGTTTGTTAGCAGAACAACTTTTTACCAAGCCTTCCCAAATTAAGTAGGATTTATCCTACAACGAAAATAATACATTACATGTATGGATATTACAGTATAAATCATAGCGATAAAAATTATGTTGTTATAGTAATGAAATTCAATACAGTCCAAAACCAAGACAGTTTATTATACATATTGCAATATCTGAAGATTTTAATTTTTCATTAGAGTTGTAGAGAAATTTTGAGAAGCATTCACACAAAAATCCTCTGGTAAAATGTGTACACAAAATATGAATATATAATCTCATTTAGAAATTTCATTGATTATGAAATATTTGTTGAATCTGATAATTTGTCACTTATTGGTATCAGAATAGAATGTTTGTTTCACTGCATTACAAGATGGACACAACATGCCACCCTGTAGAATAAACCAATTTTTATATAATAAAGATGTTTTACAGGTTCAAGTAATTAATATCTCGATGTTTAAGTTTCCGTACGGATACATAACACTTTAGGAGTGTTGAGAAAAGACATGTATTAATGCCACAGTATAAAGCAATCTTATAATGCAAAGCTGGACTACACAGTAGTTCAAGTTAGCTAGTAAAGCAATGCATAAAATCAAATTCGCAGTGCATCAGGAATTTAATATGGAAAAGAGAAGTCATATAGAGAAGAAATTTATTAATCCAGCATAAACCTCAGTGGGTTATTTAGGGACCTGACTGATGGTGGTTTAGATCATGAAATATACTGTAGTGTGAAATTTGTAGCACATTCATGGAATGTTTGCAGTCAATCTTAAATCAGTGCAGATGTGTAGTCCCATGTAGCTGAATCCAGAATGAATTGGATTTTAAATTCACTATCTAAGCAGATGGATATTATATCCAAAGGATCTGAAAAGTCTCAATGCTGTCTGTGCCATTCAGAGCATAGAATATTATTTGCCACATTATTATTACTTAGTTCTTATAATTAAATAAAACTAAGGGCATATGAGTGTAACATATTCTTTTCTAGGTGTCTGGTTTAGGTTGTTTTAATTTTTTTTTTTTTTTAAATTAAATGGAATGATAAGAAAATAGGATAATACATACTTGTATATTACATACTTATATATACTTGTATATAGGAAAATACATACTTGTCTGTAAAAGAGATTAAAGAATCATGTTATAATTTAGAATAGCAATATCTGTTAAATACTTATTATTTAAGTATTTAGCTTTCAGTGGTTGCTACTTATCAAATAATGGTCAGTCACCTGCTGCTGCACATTAATTTAAATAGTATCATAGATTTTACT
>JBCJKH010049188.1:29052-40228 GCA_039877255.1 Loriculus beryllinus
CTTTCCTTTCCTTTCCTTTCTTTTCCTTTCCTTTCCTTTCCTTTCCTTTCCTTTCCTTTCCTTTCCTTTCCTTTCCTCTCCCCTCCATTTCCCCCCTTTTTCTTTCTTTCCTTATTGTTTTTGCTGATTAGTAGTTAGCTTAGATTGAGCAAACTTCAACTACAGTTTCTGGACTCGCTTAGTGGAAACTGCACATGTTGAGAAGCACCTTCAGAGCAGATTGTACGCTGCAACAGCCAGTACAGTAGCGCATAAAAAGAACATAATAGATGAACTGCAGAGCAAACTGAATTGGATACAGTTACAGCAGTGTAATGAACTGATGCCTTTAGTAATTAGCCAGGGCTGAAGTGATCTACTGTAGATTATATTCTTTGACTCTCTCTAATAATCTAAGTCACATTTCCCCTGGTTGACATTTACCAAAGGCCTCAATTTTTCTGGTGTTTCATAGCTCACTTTTGAATGCTCCAAACCTGGATGTTAATGTTGAGAGCTTCAGTTTAAATTGTCCTCTCTGCAATTTTGTACGCTGCTAACTTCATTACAATTCTGTCCTTTAAGCAGATATATCAGACATTACAGCAGTTATATTAGAGTATAAAACTTGTCTGGATTCAAAAATGGTAATAAAACTTACGTCCTTTTTCATGAAATGGGCTCTTTATGGATACATTTTCCCAAGGGAATATCCACCAACTTCTTCAGGGCTTCGTAGTCTCCAGGCGTATGTCGAGCGCACACCCAATGCGGTACTGGATGTAGTGGTGCTGGGCCTAGTCTTCAAGTGTATAGCACAGGCACACCCAAAGGTGTGACTTCAGCGCTGCTGTGACAGCTTGCTTGATGTTCCCAAAATCACTTCTTTGTTTTTTAATAAATCAGAAAATATTGCTCACTGAACTTTCGTATTACTACAAACTAAAGTTAAACAAACGAAGCCTTAAGTAGTGGAAAATTTTCTTCTATCTTACATAACATGCACATGAAATACACGTGTGAATTTTGAGTATTTGATGCTTCTTTGGGAAGATTTGATGATCCTTGAACTTTGGAGTCCTTTCTGAAGTCATAGTTTCCAGTTTTATGTCGTAATTCTGAGGGCCATAGTCTAACCTTAAGGTAGGAGCTGCTGTTTCTGTGAATTTGTTGCCTTCGAGAGTGGGAGCTTCAGACAAGAATGTTGTATTAACCTTAATGTTCATGTCAATCTGGTCATGTTTCATAAGGGATCCTGACTCTCAGAAATCCAAATAAGCAATGACACTTGCTTGGTTAAATATGTTTAGTGTTTCCCATTTTTCTCTTTTAAGACAATTTTGGAATTGTTGTCTCATATGTAAGCCTCAAGCTGATGTGTGTCAGGTGTTGGTGTCAGGATTATGAAGTTGAAAAACAGAGTTGAGCAGTCAACAAACTTTGTATTTTCATCTTGCTCAAAATATGCATATGTTGATAGTATTTACTAGCACTTACTTGCACAGGGAGAAGCCTTTAAATGCTGTTGTTTATCTGGTGTTCAGCACCATAGCATTTGTAGCAAAGATGCTGTTAACTGAGTTGTGTTAATTTAATCTTGTGTTCAAATGAAAATGTCAACCAGACCAGCTATGAAAATTAAACTATTCAGGTGCCTTTAGGACTTCTTTCTTCAATTAGCTTTGAATGAAAATAGAACAGAGATTTTTCCGTTCTTTACTGGAATCCTTCTGTCCCTGTTTCTCTTTTGTGTGATTTTGAGCTACTGCATCTGCTTTTCCTTGCTCCTTTCCAATATCTGTCATTGCTCTTGCTTTCTGTTGCATTTAATTTAATCCTCTTTTCTTTTAATAATTAAATCCTTCAAACCACCTGAGTTTTTAATGATGTAGTTTTCCAAATCAACCAAATACCTAATACTGTTGAGATTTCCTGATTCACAATCAGCAGTTAATAAACACTACTTTAATATTTATTAATATCAGTTAATAAATGTCATCCAGAAGATTGTGTTGCATTTGAGTTTACCAACTATTAGGAATATAAAAAATTTAAGATCTAGGCTGGGTTTTTCCTTCTGCTTGTACAGTTGATTGTTTCATCCTGAATTCCCTTACCAATGAAGCTGAGAAAATTCTTGATTCTCTGCATTAATTGAAGATATGGAGTGTTCCATACATAAAGCAAAATCATTGCTAATCCAAACCCTTTGTGAGGTTGTGTAAAAGAGCGTAGCGTGGGACCTTATAACAATCTTCCAACCAGTCTTCTAATCTAAAGGGGCCTACAAGAAATCTGGAAAGGGACTTTTTACAGTGCACAGAGTGATAGGACAAGGGAGAATGGTCTGAAACTGAATGAGGGTAGGTTTAGATTAAACATTAGGAAGAAGTTCTTCCCTGTGAGGGTGCTGAGGCCCTGGCACAAGTTGCCCAAAGAAGCTGTGGCTGCTCCATCCCTGGCAGTATTCAAGGCCAGGCTGGACGAGGCTTGGAGCAACCTGGTCTAGTGGAAGGTGTCTGTGCCCATGGCAGGTGGGTTGGAACTGTATGAGCTTTAAGGTCCCCTTCAATTCTAACCACTATATGATTCTAAGAGAATGCTATTGATCAGGGAAGGTTATATGACAAAGTTGACTGGAGAGCTTACAGAGTCCTGAGCTTAAAGTGTCCCAGACTAAAACACCACTAGCAGATTGCTACGCAGTCAGTGATGTTACATGAGGTTATAGCAAGATTATACTCTTTTCTCGGGCTGGGCTGCTTTGCTGGCATCTTTGCATGTACAGTAGTTACTCGAGCCCAGAGAAAATGCCTGAGGGTACCTGAGTTACAACAGGTTGGTTTTGGACTGCAGAGGTTAATGTAGCCTTGTGGTTTTACCACTTGATGCTCCCAGCTGGAAGAAGGGAGTGGAATGGAGGGGAAAAACCTGAATGCGTGTGGTTTCACAGGCCTTTCTAAACTACTTATTTTCACAACAGCAAGGCTGTGCATTCTGATAGTCAGAAGAGGGCCAGGTGGCTCCTCTGGCTCATGCCCCTCCTGCTGACAGCTTGGGCTGGAGATAGCAGACTTGGGCTGCTCAAAATGCATTACCAACAACAGTTAAGTGGGGTGTTCTATTGCAAGTCCATGCTCAAACGTGTTCCCTGTCCCTGTTTTACATCATGGTGTAAACAGCCTCTAAGGCAAGTATAAGCAAGCAGTCTCAGCATCATCAAATAAGATCCTATGTGTAGTGACTACACTCAGCATAGTTGCACAGAGTGGGGGTGCATGTTGGGCTTAGTTGCTCAGAAATACTTTTTGAAAGCTTCCAAGTTCTGGGCTGCCTCCTGTGATATTTGAACTGTGCATGAGGTGTATAACATGAATTACTGTATTTGCTGATTTATAGTGTCATACAGGACTATTCTAGTTTTGAGCTGCTACTTCTTGAAAACAGTGCAGTGGAACCTATGCTTGGCTTGCTTAAATTGCTTCAAGACAAGGAGGTTATTAAAAGAAACGGTTATTTTAATCCCAATCTCTGCTATAGCAGAGTATTCTGTTCCATTCCCGTACACGTATCCTTGAACACGTATCCTGGGGAGACAGGCCTCTCTCCTCCTCTTAAGTAGTATTGCAGAGGTATGTAAATGAAGAGCAGGGGTTTATTAGCCTCCTGCACAGCAGTAGATCATTTAAAATTCAGAAAAATGACCATTCTGATATTCCGTAAAAAGACAACCTGAAAGATGTAAAAGAATGAACTGAACTTCTATTAAGCATGAATGCTCACCAACGAGTGAGAGTATTTCTGGAAGCTTATTCTCTTCTGCTGTTCAGCTGTTTTAAAAGTAAGTAATCACAATGCAAGGACTTCTCTGTTTTCCAAAGGAGGACATGCCTACTAACATACACAGCTATCCAGATCTCATTAAAGGCCATTCTGAGGCAGTAAGTGGGGATTTAATCTGAAAACAATCTTATGTTTATTAATGAGAACAAGGTATTTCTTCTTTGTGTTTGAAGAATGGTTGCTATCGGAGTGATCACTTGTGATTGGCATATGCTGCTCTGCTTGTCAGCTTGCTGCTGACTTGTAGGCCATTTGCATGGTGTTCATACAATGAGGGGTAGCCAGGTTATAGTCTGAATGTCTGTAGTGAGAATTGCCCCATGAAGGAAAATAAATGGTCTTCCTAGTATTTTTGAATGCTGTTAATATATTTTTTACTTTAAAAAGTTTATTTTTGTCACTTAAGTTCCACACCAAATTTAAGGTCAAACCTTTTTATTTGATGTGAGACTGCTCACATCTCTTACATAGCTAATACTTGACTGTCGACCATACTGTTAATATGTTGCTATTGACTTTCAATGCAAAAGTAAGTTTTGCGTACACCTCTTCTTCCTCTAAACACAGTTTCTGCACATCATCATAATACATTTTTACTTTGCAAAAGTCAAAATTTTGGATACCCAAGGTGGAAAAATACTGTTGGACAAGTCATTGGAGTAAGGCAAAAGTTAAGATGGTCATTCATCCAGAACTCCAGCCAAACTGTAAATGAGCCATTCTTTCTGTTTGTGTAAGTTCACTTTCCTCCTTTTCTCCTTGTTTAGCTTTGTGTGCTTTCGTCTGAGACTGAAATAAAAAGACCTAAATTCTGAAAAGATATATGTAGCATCTTTTCAGAGACTCAGTAGAATTGGATTAGTTGAGTATGTTTTGGGCATTTATCCAAGCCTAAACAAATCTCTACATAGTTTGAGGAGTAAGAACTGAATTGTTATTACAGAAACTGCTTTCAGAGCTGAAAGAGAAAACGGCCAATAAGTGCAGTAGGCAGAGTAAAACAATTCTGCCTTTCCCAGCTGAACAGAAATAAGTAGACTCAGCCTCTAGTCTTTTTCCTTTCCACTTCACCTGTGAAAGCAGTATTTTCAGGGCAGTAGGGCTTAGGAGAAAATAGTTTGAAAAACATTGGATCACCCCAGACAGTCCATGCAACAGTAGCACAGAAAATGGAATTTCTTGTTCAAAGCAATTCACAAAGTGATTTCTACAAATCAGTTCATGATTTGTAATCCTGGTTCATTTTGTTGTATGCAGAAGCAACCTGATATGTTGCTTTTCGCTGAGTCTGTGTATGCTGTGCAGTTGTGTACTTCTGGAGTGAATTAATGATTTTGTGTGCACACATTTTCCATTATTCATTTAGAATTCTCTGTTCTCATTAAAATTAAAATTTAAAACGCTATGGATGTGGTCAAAGAAGTGGTTTCAAGTATTTAAATACTAATGCATAGGAAATAGTTGGCACTTCTTACAACCCCTCCACTCATGTAATTTGATGTATGTCTTAAACTCACCTAGCCCTAAACATGAAAAGAATGTGACCCTGTTAGAGCGAGTCCAGAGGAGGCCATGGGCATACTGCAAGGGCTGAAGCAGCTGTGCTTTGATGACAGGCTGAGAGAGCTGGGCTTGTTCAGCCTGGAGAAGACTCCAGGGAGATGTTAAAACAGTCTTGCAACACCTAGAGGTGCTACAAGTATTCTGGAAAGGGACTTTTTACAAGACCTGTAGTCAATGACAAGGGGGAACGGCTTTAAGATGAAAGAGGGGAAATTTTAGATATCAGATTAGATGTTAGGGGACAAAAAATTCTTTCCTGTCAGGGTGTTGAGGTGCTGGCACAGGTTGCCCAAAGAAGCTGTGATTTCCTGATTCCTGGCAGTGCTCAAGGCCAGGTTGGATGGGGCTTGGAGCACACTGGTCTAGTGGAAGGTGGGTTGGAACTATATGAGCCTTAAAGTCCCTTCCAACCCAAACCACTCAGTGATTCAGGGAGAATTTCTTCGCCTTCATAGAAAGACCCCAGCTTCTGCTTCACTTGAAGGGACAGTTCTGAAATTTTTGTCAGTAGAGCAAAGCTGGTGCCGTGTGTTTGTGTGAAATCAAACCTGCATATATGAAACCTTTAAAAGACTTTTATTTATTTTTTTTTTTGTTTGCTGACATTATGATGAGGTGCATCTGCATACAGGGAATTGGTATGTGTGCTCCTTGCTAGTGTGATGTGGACGCTGCTTTCAATGTACTCATCCTCCTTTAAGAAAGTCTCTTACTTGTGAGCTAGTATCTGAGCAAAGGGGAAATAAGAATCCCTGTTTCTTTTGGCTTCCACTTTGCACGCATTTACATCAGTGCATGGTACCACACCTTTACTTTGTAGCTTTAAAAATGCAATGTCAGTGCTGAAGACATGATGATGTTTTTACTTTGTAGGAGGGGAGAGCTTGTTTTAGGTTTATCTTTCCCATTGAAGTGGCTATTGTATCTATGCAGGATGAAATTCTCACAGTAGTCAATCTGCTGATGATAGTTGAAAGAGGCATAGAAACAGCATGAAGGTCAAAAATACTGTAGCTCTAAATTGAAGTGCTTAAAGTTGAAGAGAGATTTATGGAACACTAGGAATTGGCACTGAAGCCATTCTTTCCCATTATTTCTCTAAATGATTCTTTTAGTAGTGTTGAAATCAAGATAGTCAAGTTTGAAAATTAATGGGAAGGAACAGCAAATAATTAAGAACAATGCTACTGTGTAGGTAAGTACTCTGCTTTTACTACTGGCATACTTGATCCCATAACTACAGTGAATATGAATATAGAACATAGGAGTAGATTGCCTTTCCATCCCTCCCTTCCCTTCCCCCCATCTATTACAGTGATATGGTGATATCGTCTAAGAGTCATCTAGATATTAATTCAATTTATTGTAGTTGAGAACTGAAAGATATCTCTTTATTTTTCCTCAAAGTTAAGCTCCAAGTGCAAATTGCTTGTACAAAGAAGCTGTAGAATTGAGCAGAGGAAGAGCTCTGTATTGAATTGGAGGATGCTGTCAGGTATAGTTCATCATGCAGAACACCAGGCCATGGGATGCTTCAGATACCATATTCAACATTCCAAAGCACACAGACTTACAGGATGTAGCTGTGCAGCTGCATTTCATGGAGCGTATGGGCCAGATCCTTAGCTGGTTTATGCTGTTGCAGTTCCAGTACTATCTGTGCACTGCCTCTGACATCAAGTTAGAGCTGCTCAGAATCTGCTTGGTGGACTCTCTGCCTTCAAGTGCTTTTTCTCCAGTGGAAGTGGTAGGAAAAGTAGTAAGCTCTGTAAGCATGATGACTGTAGAGGAACTTTCGAAGAAGGCCACAATAACAGAGGCAAAAGTAGTCTCTGAATGTAGGTAGGGCATGGGATGTTTAAAGGGTGCCAAGGCAGGGGCAAGAATCGCTGTCTGGCTCCTTAGGTGAAGCACTGAAGGTGCATGTGGGAGGCAGAAGAGCCTGCTTCTGGTCAGTGACTGACAGCTGATAGGAATGGTCTGTGTTCACTCCACTGATTGACAGAGTTGAGCGCTTCTGGATTAAGCATTTGTGCCTGAGTAGATATAAGGGTGGAAGGAGGAGAAGTACATTGCGTGGGGAGAGAGGAGGGGGAAGAAATCCAAGAGTGTGGACAGCATCAGAGATGAATAGTGTCAGCTTGTGGAATCTTCCAACAAGCCTATTAAATATCTAGCTGTGATTTGAACTTTCATATCTGGGCTTAACCTGAATTTCTAAGCATGTGAGTCCAGAATTTCGCTGGTGGTGCTTAGAAAATCTGTTGTGTTACACAGTAGTCAGAAAGGAAACATTTAATTTTGCTATTTAGTGAATTACAGAGAAAGTGCTAGAGGGTTTGAAATAACCTTGAATGCCCTGTGCTACCCCTGTGGGTGTTGAAAGATCCAAATTCTAAAAAAACACATTGCTCCCTGATAAAGGGCAGTTTTCTGTCACTGACCTGCTAAACCTCCAGATAATCTTTACCCAGCTATTGCCATTGTCACTTTGTGAGGGATACATGTTATTACATTACTGTAGCTGTTATACCTTGATTGCCTGAAGTGAGCTGTTGGATTAAAACTATTTAAAACCCCTAGAAACTTCTTCCCCTGCAAACCCAGAAGAATAAATTGAATGAAGCACTAAATAACAACTCTTTATTGAGAGAAAAGGTGCCTTCATTTTGGGATCTACCTCTAAATAACAAGACTTCATGAAAGTTGTTGGGTTTTTTGTTTTGGTTTATATTATTAATTTTGTTGTTATTATTTTTATGTTAATTATATTATTAATTATGTTATGAGAGACTTGCTTAGAGAAGAATACAAAGTCTTCATATTTTGTAATGAAACTGGTTGTTAGGTTTTCTTTGTGACTTAGATGTACACCAGCTGTGATGCTGCATAGCCCATCACTGTTTTAGAGATTCCTGAGTGTCAAATGCCCATTTCTAATGGACTATGGAATTAATAAGACTTATCTGTCTTGTCTTTTGCTGTCATTAGGATATTTTTTTTCTGTGTAAAAGGAAAAGCACTTCACTGATCTGAGAAGCTTCATGAAGTTGCACAGATCTTAAACCTTTGTAGGATCAAATGCATGTTCCACACTGCATCAAGTGTATTGTGACTATGTGCTATGATGCAAAATGTATTCACAGATTTTTATGGGGTTTTTTTAGGATGCTGTGTTTCTATCTCAGGACACACTCTTCAATTGTGTTGCCATTTTTAAACTTTGTTAGAAACACTCTTACTCTGATTGGATTACTACTGTAAATGGCAACCAGCTGAGAAATCACTGCAGCCTTTTGAGTGCTCCGAAAGGAAATCTTTCATGGCTCTTTGTATCCCACATGGCACACAAACTGCAGTGCAGCCTGCTGCAAGTCCTGTGTAATACTGGTCTCTGATCTAAATTGGCTTAAGAATACCGTTAGGATTCACTAATAGTATAGAGGAGTTCAAGAGAAAACCATGTTCCGTGCGTATTTTATAATGCTGCTGTTGCAGTGCAGTGTCTCAAATAGGTTTTCTTATACCTGTCAGGGACACAGAAATCTGTAAGTCACAGTCACACTGTTACATGAACAGGACAAAACAGGGGTGTACATGCATGCAGCAGAAGTAAAACTGAACTGGCAGCAAATTCTGGATCTGCTCCTTCCCTTGTTAACTTTAGTTCTTCAAATAACTTCATATTTTTTATGCTGATGAAGGTGTTTTCTTTATCATCATAAATCATTATCTTATGCTGATGACACCGTATTTCTGTATCACCATTAATCATCCATAATGCTTGAGAAGGAAATGTTAATGAAGAATACAATTTATTAAACATTACCCGGTGGGTGGGCTAAAAAGTTGGATTAACTGCAAACCTTATTATAAACAGGGATAAAGTAAATTAATGACCTAAAGAGAGATCTGTAGGTTTTGTGGGAGACCTGCTGGAAGAGGCTGTGATTCTTTCATGAGCAGTGGCTTGGGGGCAATAAAGGGCCGAGGGAAGGCTGGGGCAGCATGGCAGGGTGGGGAGGAGTTGTTCTGAAAAATAAGGGCATATCTTCATGAGTGTGTGTATCACAGTGTGCTTCAAAAAAACGGATTTTCCAACTTAGCTTTGCTCTATTACTCTTTGTGAAGCCATGGAAGAAATATACAGGAATTAAAGTTTAACTTCTTGCCCCTAAAGCTACCCTGCTCTTTGGAAGCACAGGATACCCTTTGATATTTCTCTTCTCTGATCAGAGAATAATCAACTCTTGAAAATCAGAAAAAGGACTTGAGCTGAATGGCACTGAAGACTGACAAAACCAATGCCTCGAGCCACAGCTATTGCTAAGAGATTGTTTCAAATTTTAATCCAGCTAAATCTTTGATTGGCTGTTTTGTCTGTGCTATAAACTTTCAAGACAGCGTTAGTTACCTGCCATTTCCCAGGATTGCTTCAATACCCTGTCCACTTGAAGTCTGCGAGTTTCCCAGAAGGCACAGATTTCTTCCTCTTCTTTAATTTTTAATTTTTACCACATTTTGATTATGGTGATATTATATGGGGTCAGTGCTCAGTCAACTGTTAAATAAATTGCAAATTCTACAAAACACAGCCAGCAGAGTCATTACTAACTGTAATGCTGAAACTTCAAGCAAAATTACATCTGGCTACAATGCTATTCAAATGCATAAATTATACAGCCTCTGATTATCTTAAAGGAAATTCAGCCATTAAACTTATTTTATGGGCACAAAACAAGAGGAACTGCCAAAAGGAAACTGTGCATCCTAAAAGTCATGAGAAGAAAAATAATTTGCAAACCTTTTCCGCCTGCAGTTTTATAGAATGTTCTCTCTCCCTCCTGATGTTCAATCAGCCTCCACCACTGGCACAGATAAAATCACACAATGGCAGAACTGGTGGGGGGAATGCAGTCTGTGTGCCTTCTGAACAGCGGGTGGGTCAAACATTTCACATCTGACCCCAAACAGCAAATATCTTTACATGGGGATCTTGAAGAGAGACTCTCCAGGGAAGAAAATTGTATTTCAACACAAAACAAAACAAGGATCCTTGATAGCAGGCTGTTTGGTGCTTGTAGAACTCTTTCTGAAAGCTTTCCAGCTATCATGGTGCATGCGAGGAGTCAGTTCCCTTCGTCTACAAATGGGTCACTGATGTGCTTGTATCATATCTTTATTAAGACTAGAGAAGAGGGAAGAGCAGAGCCTGGGCTGGGTGACTGCTGCACAAAAGCTCCAATGGCATTGAGACTGTAAAACCACATCTGTGCCAGTAATGCCATGAACTTCAGAGGAAGGCATATTGCTTTTTCCCTTGTTCTCTGTCCTGGGTGTATCAGTAGCAGTCATTTTTTCTCCTTCTTACTAGCTGGTGCAGCACTGTTTTGACTCAGCCTGGGAACAGAGCTGATAACACTGATGTTTACTCTGACCAAGGACTTTGTGAGTCTCATGCTTTGCCAGGGAGAAGGGGAGGCCGGGAGGAAGCAGGGACAGGACACCTGACCCAAACTGAGCAAAGAGATATTCCATACCACAGCACATCATGCCCAGGATGTAATTGAGAGTTACCCAGAAGGGCTAAAGCTCTGGGGGGTTGGAGGAGGTAACAGTCGGTGCTCGGTTGGGCAGGGTGGGGTGAGTTATCGGTCAGTGGGTGGTGAGGTGCTTTATTTTCCCTTGTTATTTCCCTTATCATTATTATGATCGTTGGTAGCAGTAGTGATTTGTGTTATACCTTAGTTACTAAACTGTTCTTATCTCAACCTGTGGGAGTTGCATTCTT
>JBCJKH010049190.1:0-11905 GCA_039877255.1 Loriculus beryllinus
GGTGTCCCTGCCCATGGCAGGGGGGTTGGAACTAGATGATCTTAAGGTTCTTTCCAACCCTAACTATTCTATGATTCCATGACCCAGTGGAGTTACCTTTGGTGAGAAATCTTGGAGAATTTGTAGAAAGGGACAAATGCCTCACTTAGGATGGTTTCCTGTGTCCAATACAGACCCCACCAGGGAAACTCTTTTACTCTGTGATGATGTGTATTCACTGAAGCTGACCCTTCTTCACCTCCTTTTTATATGTTCATTAACACTCTGACTTTTTGGGGTCCTGACAAACACACTGAAGTTAATGGAAGATGAATGTACTCTTTACTTGTGAGAATCAGTCATAAATTTCTTGTTGAACTCATGTAGTTTAATTCAAGTGACAATGGCAGGCAGCAGGAACAACTGTTCCTGCATATTACATAGAGGATGGTCTCTATACTTTAACCTGCCTCTTCTACTGTTTGTGATGCTTTTTGTAAAAAAATAGGAATAATTAGTAGTTAAGTAGTTATTGCAATTATTTCAGTTGCTATAACTTATTCCAGTATTGCATTTCCAGTAGTCAAAAATAAATTCTGTTTTGAAGTAGATGAATAAAATACAGATGGTTAGACTCAAACTTCAGCATCATCATCAGTTATTTCATATTAACTGTTGAAAATCTACATTAAATAGTCCAAATACTCAAAAACTAATAGATGCCAGAATTAACTTTAAGGCTAGTTAATTTAATCTCCCCCTCGTATGTGCATTCTGAAGACTTCTTTAATTACACTCTGACATACTATTTTCCTTACAAGATCTTTTCCTCATTCAGTGCACAGGGTATATGATAGTCACTTAATGAGCAGCTGTTCAGTATTTTGTCTCCTTAACATTGCTCAGTATATGGCCCCATACCTTGTTTACTACAGAGTATTTAAGCCCTGCTCTGAAGACAGAATTATTAATTAGTACTTTCCTTTTGGGGTTTTCCTAGTGATCATCACTATAGCATCAGTGATGATCAAACATTAAATTAGCTTTCTGCGGGCCTTTGAGATCAGAAAGCAATATGATCTCTGTTTTATTGGTGGGAACTGCGACCCATAGAAACTCTATTCAAAAGGTGCCATTCATCTACAAGACCATCTGAGGTGCTTAGGTCCAAAAGCCTGAAGACCTTACTGTGACATAAAACTTTTCCATCTCAGGTCTTCCTATTTTCAGCTGTGTCTCTGAGCATTCATCACTTGTGCAAATTCAAATGCGTCATCTTAGTGGGTCATACAGAAAATAAAGAATATGCTTTTAGTGACCACATGTAAAAAACCTGGTTTGAATTACTACAGTGGGAACTTTATGGAAATAAAAGATAAAATCCTACTTTTAGGCCCACATCCAATTACTTTAACCATTCTTGCAAAGCTGTCCCATTTTTTAGTGCATTTCTTCAAAATTCTTCACCAAATGAACCTTCTTTGGTACACAGTTCTGATTTATCGTTCCAGCAAGGCCATCCTGTGCAGTGAATGAGGCAGGTGTGTTCTGGGGAAAAGTGGTGTATGAGTCCTGCTATTAGTCTTCATCATGACACTCATTCACAAGATCAGGTTATATAGGCAGCCTGGCACTTCTGACATCTTTGTCCTTGATTTGGTCATGTTAAAAATTTTACTTTAAAAATGTGTCTGTGTGAAAAAGAGAGAGATGGTGAGAGAGAGGGAGAGGGAAAGATGAAGAGCACACAGCATTTTAAAAATTGAAATCCATAAGGATATCTTAAACCCCATGTGAATTAGGAGGAACCCTAAAATCCCTAAAATTCCCCCCCCCCCCCCCCATCTTGTACCATTCTTCTTTAAAAGGAGATCCATAAGAATAATATTCTGGGAAAACTACTGCTGGATGAATAAGATAAAAGATAAAAGATGCCTTTTGCATTTACTTACTGATGGCACAGGAACACTGAGAAACTGCAGTTTGATTCTCACAAGTCCCAGGAAGGTTTTTTAGTCATTACTGATTCTCTGCTCAATTCTCAATGACCTTTTCTACCCGTTTTTTCTCCATCTGGTATAACTCTGAGTATAAACCAATCCTATAATCCCTGCCCATGGCAGAAAGGTTGAAACTAGATGATCCCTAAGTTCCCTTCGAACCCAAACCAATCTATGATTCTGTGTTTCTGGAATTCTGTGATTCTATGATTCTTTGCCCTTAGCAGAACAGTTTTAGTTCTCACTGCCCCCCTGGCTTCTTCTCCCATGTTGTCCTTTTTTCACCTCGAGCATAGCCCAAGTACTTGTTTTTTACCTCCTTGTCTTCAATGCCTTTCTGTAGGAGATGTCTGTGCATCTTCAACCTTCATTTCTCCAGGGCTGGATTCCCAGGCTTTTGTACATCCTTCTCATTCTCACTGGCTCTCCATCCAGAACTCCATTATCAAGCACTCTTTTTTTCCATTTTCTGTGCCTCCAACCATCCATCACTTGTCTCTTTGCATGCCTGTTCCAAATACTATTGTTAAATGTTGGCTCCTCCTCTGCTTTTCCTCTCTGCTGTTTCATTTTCCTTTGGACAGTAGGGAACTGATCAGAACTCTCTTCGTGCAAATGTCATTGTAAATTTGAAAGCAGTGCCTCTGTTCACTCTAGGACATTGCGAGAGTTTCATTTTCTTTGCCCCAAATTTGGACTTAATCTGAATATAGGAAAAAAAAAGTGATGCATCCATGACTGGCAGTCGAGACCCAACCCTGTTCCAGGCAAACTTTTCTAGTCCTGCTAGATACTTACCATGTCTGCTCCTACTAAGGCATTTCTGCTTTTTCTCTGTATTGCTGATCACATGTTGTCTGATTATCAGTCTTGATTCTGGACAGATTCTGCTAAATTAAACAGATTTTTGGGATGTTGCATGGATGCAACCTCAGAATTCAGAACTTAAATGAGATCTAATGGTTATTTGAGTTATGAATGCACCTGATGACACATCCCAATAACAGTTGGGCAGGTTAATCTCTTCATCACTCAAAAGACTGTTAATGTAATGTAATAACTTGGACAGAGTCTATGCAGAAAACCACTGCAGTACCAATCTATGTGAATTGTACAGTGCCAGACACTGTTCAGTTTGCTTACTGAACACTCATAAAAGATTTGAATCCAGAAGGGATCACTAGTTTATCTAGTACTTCATCTTGTTAATACAGTCTGGATAGTTTTATCTTTGTATTCTTTATTGTTCTGTAGCTGAAGATAGCCTAATAATTATTTGATCTTGAAGCTGAAATATCAGAAGGTAGTGGATTTACGTCAGTCCTTTGTAAGTTGTAAAGCTTTACATCAGTGTGAGATATTTCTAGAAATTGTAGACAACTCCAAATTGGACTGAGCTAACATCTTCTTGTGAAAATCGTATTCCTTGTGAAAGGAAACTAGGTAGCACTCCCCTCTCAATTACTCCCTTTGCATTGAGTAATTATTGTATTTAATATCCATGCTTTCAAAATGCACAATTTCTTGGAAGCCTCACAATACTGCTGTCTTCTTATACTGCTTCCAGCTTTTTCACTCTATTGCACTTTGCTTTGTGATCTTGGTGCCTCATTCTTTTCCTGGCAAGGAACTTGGAAGAGTGCATAATCAATAAAAGGTTTGGAAAAAAAATGCCAGGACAGCTGAAGCTTGATAATGGAGTCTTTGGGGAATATCTTGAATGAGGACAAGGATATTGGATTTGGAGTAAGACAATAATGATGGTTAGACTTATTAGAATAAATATGGGAGATCTGTGCTTAGTTCCCTGCCTTGGTCACATCTTCTGGTTGTTCTTGTCTTTCTGTGATATGCTTTCTTAACAATAAAATGGGAATAATACTGTCTCATAGATATATTAAAATGGCTACTTCACAGATGTCACGAAAGAAGAAAAACATTGATTACACTCAACTAGTGTAGTGTTATGGTTTGTATGAATACTATCATTGATGGTATGTCTCATGTGAGTACTATCGTTGATGGATTGGGAAATTTTAAACCTGAGTGAGATGACTGAATTATTCCAAACCTTCCTTTGCACAGTTCTGACCATTGCTCTACTAACCCACTTTTCCCTCAAGTGATATTCATGTTATCATGGTTTCTATTACCTTTGAGCTTCTCACAGGTACTTGGTACTGCTCATATTTCACCACTGCTCCTGCTTTTCCAGAATTCCCTCCATCTTGCTCTTGTACTTTAAATCTGTTTTCCTGCAGGCCGTTAATCTGCACAGCAGCTTCTTTCTCCTTTGGCCTATATGTCCTAAGCCAGAGTAGAGAGTCCTTTGGGCTTCATGAAGGTGGTGAGGCTTTGAGAACACATACACCTGTGAGGAGAAGAATGGAAATAATAGTCGAATGTATATATAAATGAATATATAACTACTCTGTAGAGAGGAAGGTATATACATCTGTTTTCACAGCAGGAGTTTCTGAGTTGCGTGAAGTAGCTCTTTGATCTGCATGACATGTTCTTAACTCAGGAGGAATTATTTTTGGAGATAAGGACAGCCTGGTTGTAAGAGAGAGGAACTGAGCTGTGCACTGACCATGCCTGTAGTCATAATGCTTATGCTGTTGTTTTTGTCTTCATAGTTGGGGTAGCCCAAGGCAGGTATGAGTGCTGTTGATACTACTGTGTCCTCACTGCTTTGTCACTCAGGTGTGGGTATTTAGGGACATCTTCCATAGTTGTCTATGCTGAGATGTTCTAGTATTATTTCCAATTTAGTTCTAGTATGGGAAGACCCAGCTCTCTTCTGGGGATGAATTGTTCAAACAGCAGAATCCAACCACTGTGGAAGCAAGTCAAGTCTTTTTATTTGCTGCGAGACCTGCAGAAAAGCAGGGCCAGAGGCTAGCTCACACAAAGGATAAAGGGGTAGGATTATGTGCTGTCAAAGTTCACAGTTTCCTATGAAGGGTTAAGACTAAAAAGCATGTAAAACCTAAATCAATTACAGCCTTGGCAGCTATCACCACCTCACTCAGCTTCAAGTGCAACTTGCAGTGCCCAACTCACAGTGATCTTATATACTAACATTGCATGATGAATACCTAAGAGCATTTTGTAGAGGTAGCTCAGAACAATTTTGTAGAGCTAAGGACCTATCCGTACTAGGTCCTGCTGGACAACAAAGAAAAATGACATTGTTCCCTTCCTTCTCCAGGAGGTCTAGATTTTGCAGATCCCAGCTGGTACAAGCCTGGTGGTCAAGAAAATAAGTCCTTGTAAGAATACTAGCCAAGACTTAACTGTTTTCTCTAAACAAAGTAGACACAGGCATGCAAAATCAGTCTTCTTCATACACAGTTCAGGAAAACTGTACCCAGTCTCATGCTGGCTATGTTTCTTGCTGAATTATGGCTTAAAATGTGGATGTGAACCAGGAATTATTATCAGTGCAGAAGTGAAATGAATTTTCATGGAGCTAGTAAATGCTGTCCTGCCACTAGACTTGTATAAACCTGTGTATTGAATGCAGAGGCAAAAGAATACCTTTAATGGCTGCTGGATTTCATATATGGCAGTGATGACATTGTCTGATTCCTTGAAATAGAGTCTAATTACGAAAGAAAGAGATTTTATTGCAGTCAAATAGGAATATTCCTATGCCGAATTTTTTTGTCCTGATGAATATTGTCTAGTTCATACTTTTAAATTTCTGATAAAAAAACATACCAAATTTTCTGCTCATTGGTCTGAGTCTGGAAAGCGATGTTTTAAAACTAAGAATGATGGGCCTGATTCTACAACCAAATTTATGTGAATACTCCCACAGTGACTACTCTGTTTGTCAGTGCCAAGGACATCCAAGATCAGAAAGCTCTTTCCTTTCCTTTCCTGAAAAGGCAATGACAGAAATCTTTTTCCAGTTTTCAGTAAAGCTTTAAGTTTCTTACGGCTTTGCCCATCATAGCTGAGTTTACACTCCCTAATGATGTATAACATTCTTACCTATTTTGTTTCTGTTTGAGTGAATAAATAAGGAGTACTCGTGCATGAACTAAGCTAAAATTAGAAAAATACATGTTGATATAAATGGGGCATTATCTTCAGTCAGAAATCCTGCTTTCTACTAACAGTATTTTTTACTCAATACCTGTTTTTCTCCTTTCCCTTAACAAGCTGCCCGGGGAAGTGGTTGAGTCACCATCCCTGGTGGTATTTAAAAGGTGTGACACTTAGGGGCATGAATTAGTGGTGGACTTGGTAGCGTTTGGTTTACAGTTGGACTTGATGATGCACCATTCCTGGAGACATCCAGGCTAGATGCAGTTCTGGACAACCAAATCTAGATGAAGATGTCTCTGCACATTGCAGGGGAGTTGGATTAAATGACCTTTGAAGGTCCTTTATAACTGATACTCTTCTATGATTCCATGATGATCTTAAAGGTCTTTTCCAAATGAAATAACTGTGTGATTCTGTGTATGTAAACCTTTGGAAAGTATTTTTTTTTGTTTGTTTTAGCATGATTCGGAGTCACTTGTAAAACTGGAGTCATGCACAGATTCTGGAGTTGAAGGCAGAAGATGTTAACATCAAAAAAACCAGCCTTTTTGTTACATAAATAAGCAGCTTTGATTGTGTTTTTGATACAGAAAGCATAAGAGAGCATTTCACTATTCTTATGCACCTATTTGTTTAAGATCATGTGACACTTAGTTTTCTTTGTACTATTATTACTTAGAGACCGTTTTATTTTACGGGATTTCTCCAAGGAACATGTATTCAGCAGGAAAACATGTTGTCACTCTACCTGTACTTGCTAAATATTATTAAAAAAATAAAATATTTAATTTTGATTTCTTTAAAGATTTTGAAAGAACTTGACTTTTCAGATCACAAAAAGAGCAGGTTATATTCCAACCAGATATCCTTTGGAATGCAGAAAGTCACTTCCAGTCACTATTTTTCCTGCATTTACCTGGTGTTAGTAATTGGTAGCAAATGTACTCATTATTGTATAACCAAGTAACAATAGTCCTGTGACAGCTGTGGGCAGCTGGAAAAGATTAGAGCAACCCTAAACTGCTCTTAACTGTATGAATGCTGCTGCAGAAAAGATCCTACACTGAAGATGTGATCCTTACTGTCTTCTTCTGCATAGTTAAGAATCTGAGTCTCAGTTTTATAGTTCCAGTCATTTGACATTGAAACTTCAGAACATGTATTCTGGTTGGAAGCACACATATTTGAGGTATAATTTACCAGCAAAAATGCCTTTGGAAATTCAGGTCTTCTCCTGCATCTGTTCTCTCCTTGGAAGAAGAATAGTGTTAACTAACCCGGAAATCTAACATTCTGTTATAGCACACTCCTGGCACGGTTGTTACAGTTCCTTTCTCATAATCTTCCAAAATCCTGATTAAGTCTAGGATTTTGATCTACTCACATGTCTCATTTTTCATAGCTCTGATGTCAAATATTAAGTGAATCTAATCTTGATGAAAGATTTGCCTTGATCCCATATTGTTAGCCTATTTACTCTTTGCCAGAGAGCCAAGGATCTCTGAAATTTCAACGTGGTCATTAACATGAGAATGTTTCCTGTTAATAAAAAAAATCTATTATATTTTAAAGAGCAGAGAATTCCAGAAATATATTGCTTGCAACTATGGTAAAAGGGCTCCAAACTATTTATGATTTGCTTATTAATTATTAACTGCTAAAGCCTGAATAGGGTGAATTGTAATATGAAGTATAACTATTCAATTGTTATTTCTTTTTTTTTCCCTTTGGTTTCTTTTAGTTTTCAGTTTGGATCTGTTTATCTTGATATCTTGATGTCAGATTTCAAAGGTGTTTCACATTCTTTAAGACTTGTACAGTACTGGCTGGGATTTTGTAAAGGGTCTGCGCTGCTAAGCTGCTTATATAGGAAATCTCATCTCCATTGCTGAGGCTTAGATATAAGCACTCCTGGAAATACCGCTAGATACTTAACTTCACTTTCACATGTGAAAGTACCTCGGAAAATTTGTTCCTAAGGGTTCGTGTTGTATATAAAGCTATATTAAAATCCTGATGATTCCTTTACACACATCCAAACTGATAAACTGAAATAATTACTGTATCTCTCCATCTAATCTCCCTCTCTTCTGTCCTTACACAGAGGTTGGAACAGATTTCTGAAGGTCATCTAGTCCACCCTCTTTCTCAAAGCAGAGCCAGCTTCAAAGGTAGTTCAGGTTTCTTGGAGCATTGTGCTGCTTTGAATATTTCCAAGGATGGAGGCTTCAGATTCTGCAAGATTCTACCTTTCTGTGTACCCTGTTCTATCCTTATTGTAATTTTTGTTTTGTTTCTATACAACTAGCTAGATTTGGTACTGTTCTACTGGTCTTTTGACACAGCTGTAGATGCTTCTTATCAATTCCTCTTTCCTAGCTCTTACATTTTCATCAGTCATCCCTTTTTACCTTATTTCCTGACTTCTCCTACACTTGCTATCATTTTCTCTTGATTTTCTCTTGACAATGTCTCTTGCTGATTTCTTTCACAATTCAAGAGTGTTTTAGTCTTTATTAACATTCTCAGTCCTTAGAAAACTCCTGATTCTGTTTCCCCTCTGTTGCTTTGCAATGTTGTTCTGAGATCACTTGCTGCTTATGCATTCATATTCTGTTGTGTTAAAAGCACCTGATCTTCAGTGATATTATAAAACCCTTCAAACTGGTTTCTGACCTTCATGTTAGCTGAAACTACTCTCACCAAATTATCTAATGATGCTTTCTTAGCCACTGCTTTGTCCTCCTCTTATGCTGCCAGTTTTGATCTTATTAAAGTCTCATCATACCTTGTCCGTACTTGTTTTCCTCCTAAATCCTTAATAATTCCTTTTGTTCATCCTTTGAAACATCCTCATCTGAATGCTGCCAAAATTCCAAGGAGTTTTAACGTTAATTCATCTCTTCCCTCCTTTTACACATCACCTCTGCAGTCCTGACCACAAATACATACTACTGACATCACTGTGCTGCTGACTCAGATTTATATCTGTACTTCAGATTTATAATAGCAACTCAAGATGGAAATAAGTAAAAAAAAGGGCTTCCCTCTTCTACCCTCCATACTGCTTGTTTTCTCTGTCACCATCCTGTGAGGCTGATAACACAGATGTTACTTTTGACTCAGGCCTCTTCAGATGTCCTGTTAAGACCATGTCTAAATATTTCATATTCCTTTCTTAATAACACATCTGAGCTGGGGTTCTTTATCCCATACCAGTAAATTTGTTGAAGTTCTTTTATGTTGTATCTACACAGTTTATTACAGCATACATTCTAAGGACCTGTCATGATGGCTATGCAGTTTTTAGCTAAAAACATTTGACAATATAGTAATAAAAATAATTTACATTTGAAAATATCATATGTGAGTAGGTAATCTGTGTATTGTTTAAGGTGTGTGAATATAGTGCCATTTTTATCTAGAGTTAGGGGTAAAAGGTAGAATAGTTGCAGTAGGCAAACTAATCTCAGCAAGTCCACTTCCTAAGTCTTAAATTTTACTGGCAAGTATAGTTTTATTTTTTAACTTCATCCTTGCCTTTCTGCTGCACTCATTGTGTAAAAATACGCATTACTACTATATTGTTTATTCACCATTTTGTTAGCTCTGAATTTGCTTGGTGTTGCCATGCATAGTTGCATAACAGAAGAAACTAAGGCAGGATCCTTTACCTTGGGTGTCTGTATTTTGACAGATATTAATCAAATCTGTAACTCTGTATATGTGTTGCCACATTAAATCTGCAGTAAAAATTCACTCTCCCCGTAAAGCAGATAGAATCCTGAAAATTTGCATGCTGTTCACCTCGTATGCTTGCTCTTCATCATGATATTAAATGTGCTTCTGAGGCTGAACAATAAGCTTAGCAAAGTCAACATTAGGGTTAACCAGTAATATAGTAGAAAATGTAAACTCTTTCCAAGCTCAGAAGTCGAATGAAGCCGCCAAAACATAAATGCATGCTCAGGACAAATTTAGTTGTATTGTGGTCCAAGCTGCTGGGACCAGTGGAGAGGTTGTAGGGGGCTGATTCAAAACTCGTGAGACCTCACCTGCAGTATTGTGTGCAGTTCTGATGTCCTCAATATAAAAAGGACATAGAATTGTTGGAACAAGTCCAGAGGAGGCCACGAGGATGATCAGGGGACTGGAGCATCTCCTGTATGAAGATAGCCTTCCAGTATTTGAAGGGGGCCTATAGGGATGCTGGAGAGGGACTCTTCATTAGGGACTGTAGTGACAGGGCAAGAGGTAAGGGGTTAAACCTTAAACAGGGGAGGTTTAGACTGGATATAAGGAAGAAATTCTTTACTGTAAGGGTGGTGAGGCACTGAAATGGGCTGCCAAGGAAGTTGGGAATGCTCCATCCCTGGCAGTGTTCAGGGCCAGGTTGGACGAAGCCTTGGGTGGCATGGTTTAGTGTGGGGTTGCTTACGGCAGGGGGGTTGGAACTAGATGATCTGAAGGTCCTTTCCAACCCTAACTATTCTATGATTCTATGATTCATATATGTATTGATTCCTGAGCCAGACAGACTGTTGTGTGAAAGATAGGAAAAAGTAAGAATAAAGGAAGAGTAAAGGAAGAGGACCTTACACAGTTTTTGGGAAACTATCACTACATCTCTAGTATGATGATAATAAATTCTACTACCGCTTTGAAATAATTTTTCAAGACTATTTAAGGTCTTGAAAATATCACAATCGTGATACTGATGTTTTTAAAAGCAATTGCTGACATATTTAGTCTTAGCATAGGTTAGTGTTTTGAAACCGTAGTGCTGTGAAGAGTGCTGTGCTGAAAGCCTTTGTTCAGTGTAGTATGGCTGTGGTAGAGAAATTGCAGTTAAGCATAGAAATAATCCATAAAGTTCATCTGTTCCTCTGTCCTTTCTCATATGCATATTACCTGTCTTTCTGAAGAGGGAGTCATCTCTTTTTCTTTGTATGCTCATAGCTCATATTGATAGCAGTCAAGGTCCACTGGTGCTAATGAAATTTAAATTGCTGTGCAGTAATAAGTTTAAATGCCCTAAGCTTATAGTATTTACTACTTGCAGAGAAGGTAGACAGTTAAGATTCTATTCCCAGCGCTTTATTTTGCCCTCTTTGTTAAAGTCTAGAGTCACGCTAAATAATAGGCAGGAGGAAGAGTTGTGATTTGACAGTCAGTGCAGAGGGGAACTGGTTGAAGATCATTGCATCCATTTCACATAGGTCACTGAGCAGCTCTCAGACCATAACAACTTTTAGCCATTATTTTAGCTAGGTTGGATTTGAACTAGTAACGTAAAGGTGAAAGGCCCTATGGACCATTATCAATCCCTAGTCACATAGACCTCTTTTGCCTGTCTTCTTAAATTTCTGCTTCATCAACGAATGTGATTCTAGCACAAAGTATCCAGAACTTTTGGTATGGACTGAACAGACACTGTAAAGCACCTGAGAACACAAGGGGAGCTTCTCTTAGTAATTCAGGCTGACATTAATGCACCAGATAAGCAAGATTTTTTTATCTATTTAGTCCTTAAAAGTCTCATTAGTTTCTTCCTCCTCCCCCCATCTCTTTCTTTACTTTGCAATAGTATTTTCTGCACTGATGTGAAATTTGAGATCTTACATAGAATTTTTAATTTGTCTCACTTATTTTCCTAACAAAGAATAATAAGGTGAAAAACAATGGGAGAAAACCTAAATTATTTCAATTGTGCCTCTTTTATTCACATTATCTCTGATTGTATATACAAATGTGTGCTTGTATGTGTGTCCCCACATCCTTATTAGCTCTGCTTGGGATAAAGTTCTGGGGTATATTGCAAACTCTATAGAGCAGCACTGAAATGAAGGACTAACCTTGCTTTAGTA
>JBCJKH010049190.1:16458-36251 GCA_039877255.1 Loriculus beryllinus
ATTATTTGTTGCTCCATCAGAATACTTGTTTAATAACTAATTCTAGTTGTCTGGTTGCCAAGATAGATTTCCTACAGGCAGACTTAAAAGTGATTTTGTCCTCTTTGAATGCATGGCTTCAAATGATCCCAGAACAGCAAACATTCAACTTCCCCCTAGACCTTGAGATTTTCTGAAGCGCTGTAATAACATAAAAGGATAAGGCTATTAGAAAAAAAACAAATAAATGAATGAAGCATGTTCCATATGATATGAGCAGGACAATAAAACTCCTTGTTTTTCTGTGCTAGCTCATATCTATAATGTTCTAGCATTAGACATATGCTGTGGATGCCCATTTTATGGACTTTGGTGTCACTGTTTGTAGATGTCTGGGGATGAGAACGTTTTGTAGGTTTCATCTGAAAGTAAGGAGCCATCAGACCCTAAAACCTTTGCTTTCATAAATGGCTTTATAAGTGTTTCTTTCTCACATTGTCACAGAGCTTTCAATATATATGTAGCATGTCTGTGAGCATATGTAAAGCTGGCATGCGGACTGTGAAGTAGGATGCTTTCCTTGTCGTTTACCTCTGCTATGCACATAAAGCCATCAGGAGTAATTGGAAAGCTTGGTTTAATGCAAAACCAAATTGAGCTTGAGTCTGCTCCCTGCTTACAGAAAAAGCATGAGAAAGAGTATTTTCATTTCCAGGCATGGACTAACGCTGTCATGTGGTATATCTTCCATGAGGCTGTCCGTGTGCATTTGGGGTTAAGTTTGGTTAAAATCTGGAAGCTGGCTCTCTAGTGCACTGACAGCCAAAATCCACTTGCTATTTATTTACTGAAGTCTAATAGGATATTTATTATGGGTAATTGCTACAGAGGTTTTTACCTCAGCTAAGTTTGAAATGAGCATGCTTTGATAATAGAAGCAGCCTTCCAGCTGAGAAGGGCTCAGATTTGTTTTTTCAGCTGAGGATCTTGGTGTTGCCACAGGCAGCTTATGCTTAGTGACCAGGTCACCTTATTCACTGCATAGAGTTTCATCTCCATCCAGCATTGCACTGAGCAGACTGACCAGTCCTTATCTCTACCTGAAGCTGAGTCATGTAATTGTCACCTTCAGAGGGGTGATTTCATAGGATGCCACACTCTTTTCCTCTTAGGCCATGCCCACCAAACATTTCTCCATGATTCCTTTGGTAAGCTCATTAAGCGCTGTTGATAAGAACAATATGTTTTGACATAGAAACATGTTTTGTGATCCCAGCAGTAGCTTGTCCTATGCCCATGCATTTCCATTTCACTGTAGAAAAAACGCTCGTGGAGCAGCCTTGGGCTCATCCCTTTTAGCTTTTTTAAAGAGTTACATAAAATCACAGAATCCCAGACAGGTTTGGGTTGGAAGGGACCTTAAAGCTCATCCAGTTCCAAACTGCTGCCATGGGCATGGAAACCTTCCACTAGACCCTTTTGCTCCAGGTCTGTCCAACCTGCGAGGCTGGTTTAATTTCTAAATGAAGCTGCAAGGTTTGTCTGCATGATCTGTCTTTGGTAAAACCATGTTGCTGATGACCACGTTTTCTCTGTAACTCCACATCATTGTTTTGTGATATGATAAATGGTTGCACTTGAAACAGCCTGCAGCTTATAACATTACTCTGCCAACAGTCAAAAATAGGAAGGCTTGCTTGCATAGTCCAAACCTGCTGAGGAATTGCAACTTGAAAAGCAAAGGAGCTGTTTTGAAATGCAGTTAACTATTTTGGAAGGTTTCTAATAAATATGAGCTTATTTTTACAGGACACTGATTCTCACGCCATGCAAGTTATAGCCATTTAATTATATTTTATATGGCATCAAGCTTTCTGCCAAAATGTGCTGTTGGAATGTTTTCCGTTGTTATGGTTCTATCAACATTACATCATTTGCTCAGTGCATCATGTGTGACACACATGTCTATGCTTAACCTTTAGAGTTAGGAGATCTGAGCCTTATTTAATCAAATGTTATACCCCTAAATGGGTGTTATCTTTAAAGCTTCTTTGCTGAGGAAACAGGTCTGAGTTTTCACATGTCCACCCACTAAAGGTTGCTATCAAATTTAATGGAATCATAATTACTGACAAATTGGCACATGCTAGAGGCCAAAATTTAAGCTTGGTTGTCTTTGTTCTGTTGCCCTAACTCTTGCTTCTCATGCAAGCATCCAGAAACTGTGGACTGGAAGATGCATGTGAGACCTTGCAGGTGATAGAATGGGAACATGCTGAAGTTGTTCAAATGCAAAGGATGCCCGTGGATGCCCCCACCATGCTCTGCCTCTTCAGTGCTATCGATTTAGAGACGGGCACCCCCTTCAAACAGCCCTCTTTCAGTGCTGCTGTGTGCAAAACCTTTGGGGTTGGATTTAACATCTCTCAGAAAACAAGATTTGCTCAGTTGTTGGACAACCACAGTGTAGCTGACAGTAACCTGTCCCACAAAGGCAAGGATCCCCTAGGATCCCTTGATTAAGCTGTTTCTCCATTCTGAGCCTTAGGTGATAAGTGCATGCTTAGGTAATAGGCCTCCTTCAGATACTAGAAGGCTGCACTGAGGGATAAATACAGATTTTAAACAACATCTTAAAAGGTACCTTTTGCTCCGTGGTATGTTTTGATTCCTCAGTTAATTAAATGTTAATTGGGAAAGACTGTTAGCTATGAACCTGTGTGAAGCTGGAGGAATTATTGGAAGGTGGGTTGTGGGCGGTTGGCTGGTTTATTGCTTGATTAATCAAAACATTTCAGTGCCATTAATTATGCTCCCTGGCTAAACCTGTTTGGGTTAAAACTTAAAAATTATCTGATTTGCAGCTCTTTTCTATTTCATTTTGCAGGTAGTGTAAGTGATTCTGTGTCATGAGAAAATGTATACAACACTGATAAATCCATAAAGTATTTGACCTTTAATCAATCCTAATATTTTCAATCCGCAGAGCCTTCTTAAATGCCTGTAACCTTGGCCCTTCCACTCCCATTCATCACAATTACTGTTGAAGCTGTCTAATGCAATGCCCGAAGTATTGCACGTTGACATCCAATATTTTATCATTAATAAAATAAAATTAAAAAAAAGAAAAAATAAGTAAGAAACATTCCAAGTATTTTTGCTATTCTGACATTTTCCAGTGCAGTGCCCAGGAGAGGAAAAGGGACAGTTTTGATTTATGTTAGTGCTAGCAGATACTGCTAATTGATGTTTACTGTTACATAATGTAGATGGAACTGATTCTCTAAACAGCTTGATTCTTGCTGCTGTGCGGATTTTTCAGTGCTCGTTCACCTTTTTGTACTGAGAATAGTGTTTGTAAATTAGGTAGGCAGTAGGAATGGTGTCTCAACAGGAGTTTAAGGACAACAGTAGAGTACATTCACTAACACTACTACAACAGTAGTGTACATGAATTAAGAGGGCTTTGGAGCAAACCAGGCTGAGTGTATTTGTGCTGGAATTCATGATTTAGAGCTAGTAGGGTTGTTACAAAAGAAAAATCTAATGTTTTCTCCCTTCCCCCAAGACTTTTATTATTATCTTGATCAAAGAACACTGCAGTGATGGATGGAAATACCAACAGAGTTCACCCATGGAGGAGTTGGTTTCCGTAGACAGCTGAATGATTCAATGCAGAGAACACTAGACTCCTAGTGAAGGAACTTGCTGTTCTGCAGTGCACCCATGCAGTTGCTTTACCTCTGTGGGGGCCTTTTACTCTTTGTGTGCCTTGTTAGTGAAAATGTCTAGGGCTTTTTTTTCTTGGTCAGTCTCCTTCCACACGCATTCCTGTGCCAAGTACAAAGAATAACACATTTGGATTGAGATAAGCATGATCAAAATAAATGTTGCTGATTTTTTTCTCTTGTGCAGCACTGGCTTTCACATCACCGACGATTCATAATCCCCATAGGCCATAGGTGCTGCCTGGGTATTTTGCTGAAAGAAAACTTCCATTTTCTTTGCATTCTGAATGAAATATGAGTCCTTGGACCTCTCTTCTATAAGAGCACCATTTGAACATGTTATCACACTGCTATTTGTGCATTTAATACGCTCCCCAGACCTCTCGAACCCAGTACCAAAATACTCTTTCGTTAGAATCATAGAATCATTTAGGCTGGAAAAGACTTTTAAGATCATTGAGTCCAACCATTACCCCAGCACTGCCAAGTCCACCCCTCAGCCACGTCCCTGAGTGCCAAGTCTACACATCTTAGAAGCACCTCCAGGGATGGTGACTCAGGCACTTCCCCTGGGCAGTCTGTTCCAATGCCTGATAACCCTTTTGGTGAAGGAAATATTTCCTAATATCCAGTCCAAGAGTATTCTTTACATATATCTCTTTTGTGCGCATTTATATATGTGCTTTATTATGCATATTTCTCTCAGAATAAGGAGGTATTCTTCAGCAGCAGAAGTTCAGAAAGGCAAAGAGCAGCATTAACATTTTTATACATGCAAGTTCTGTCTTAGCTGGAAGGGGTTTATGTTCTTTTTATCTTGTAGATTTTTCTTAGCGTAATTTTTATAGGTCTTAACGATTTAGTGGCAGGAATTATACTTTTAATAGAAATCATGAGAAAATGACATGGGAATGTGATCTAAGTCCCCCCTCTCCCCTAGTGGTGTTTCTCTGTTGCTTTTCCAGCTATTTTGCCAAGCCAAACAAAATGGTTGTAACTGAGCACTGATGTGTAAGAATTAGCATGATATGTCTCTGCAGTGCTGGATGGAAGAATGACCATGATTTCATTTTTTACTGCAGTATCCCTGTAAGCTCTTTCTGCCTCCGCAGTCTTGTGCGGGTGGAAGTTTCACAGGAATGCCATGGAAAGATTTAGAGGCTTTCTGGCCAGGTTGATTGCGAGCCTCTCTGACATCCTGCCTCTGCTGACAAGACCGATATTAATTATAAGATAAAAATCTCAGCCTGCTCGGGAGAGTTCAGGGATCACACCATATGAGTGTGGGAAATAGGGACTGTGGCATCACTGTACACAGGGTACCCACAGGCTGAAGGGCTCGGTTGTACTGAACAGAGGTTCTGAGAGAATGCCGTAGGTGTAGGAGCAGAAAAAATGAGTTAATTGTGCTGTTTTAATGGAACTGGAGATTGACAGAGGAGCTGGCGACCTGAATAAGAACAACTGTGGCAGCAATTCCATTCTTCTGAGTACTGAATATCCTGAATTCCCCAAATCAAATGGCTGATAATCAGAACTCATGGTTTCTGCCATTCATTCAGAGGACCCAAAGAGCACCCATTCCCTTTACTTCATTTATGCACAAACGAATGTACATTTGTTTGTACATAAATACAAATATTTATGTACAGATTTGTACATAAATATTGTTCAGGTTCTGCACATTTTCATAAGGCTTAATCAGATGGTACTTGCAGCTTTGTTTCAGCCTGACATAAAGTAGAGTGGCAAAGATTTTTGTCTGTGTCTGTGGTGATAAGGTTTTCCATGGTGGAAGCTCTGCCATGAGCCCATCTTAATAGCAGTTCCAAGTACAAGATTAAAGAGAGCTGAATTTAGGTTGGAAATCTTTTCTTGCTGTAACAATTAGATCTTCCCCGTGCGATGATGTAGGATAGTAGAAGTCGTCTCAGCTATTTACCAGTTTTCCATACAGCAGCTATTGCATGGCTGGTCTATGGCTCCACTTGTGTTTCCATATACTCTTCCTCATTGCCGTGTGAAGGGAAACACCTAAAAGAAGCTTTTCTTGTGATGCCACCTTACTGCTGAGGAGGCTTTGACTTTTGGATCAGAACTGATGTATGTTTGAGTACTGTGACCTCTTCCTTCCTCTCTTTGACTCTGCAGATACGTATATCGTCTAAGAAATCTGTTGTTCTTGGCTGCTGTAGCTCATGTTATTAGTCCCATATTGTAGGGAGAAAAGCATTGCTCGTTTGTGAATAAGGAATACTATTCTATAGCTCTTGGTTGTCCAGAAGTCAGTCTGCTGTTGAAACTGCTTTTTGCTGCTTTGTGTCAGAGATGCAGTGCCGGTGAGACTGATGTGTTGTCATAGCCCTATATTCATTAGTTTCATTGCACATGGAACGTGTACCTGCTGCTGAAGTGCTCAGTTATTACTGCATGAAACTGTGCCAGTTGTCTAGGAATGGGTCTGTGAAAACTGTCTATGTGGGAAGTAAATGGACTGGACTTCATGGGCAGGGAATAAGCAGGGTGAGAACAGTGAAAGGTTCCCACTGTCTGATACAGCCCTCTATATAGGTGGGTATTATGGGAGCATCTGCATGTGGCAGCCACTTTTCCTGAAGCTTGCCTTCTTTTAAATCACCCCATTGCACAGACAAACTGTTCACGCTGTGGTAGGAAACCCTTTTTGAGGGCATGCTAGTAGACATAAGTTTGCTCATCAGGAAAGTGTTTGGGATGTTAATAGTGGTGTTGCCTGAGTAAATGCAGTAAGATTCATTGCTCATACTCAACTCTCTTCTCCGCTGCGTATATTTCCTTAGTGCTTGGAGCCAGAGTCCTTTCTCTTCCCCCTCTCTGCCTCCTGTTTTCTTTCATACCCAACACTCATTTGAAAAAGCTAGCTATATACAGACACTGAAACTGTTTATCTTGGTAGAGTGAGCATTATCTATGCTGTTCAGCTTTTTGCCTTCAGGCTTTCGGGTCTCCTTTTTCTAAACTTAACTCATTTCCTCGAGTCTTGCTGCTGAACAGCCTGACTTTTTATCCAGATACTAAATTCATAGCAGGCAACCTTTCCCTGTAGCCTCTTTCTCTCCCAGTCTGAGATCTTTAGGAGTTCTTGTTCTTTTTGCTCTTTCTTTCCTTTTTTTAAAAGTCTCCTTTCGGGAAAGCCCTGAACCTGCTTTTGGAAGTCAATGGCCTAGGACAGGTTGCACCTAATTGCTCAGCAAAGATATTCTTAGGCCAAAGTGGTTCCAGAGCAGAGAAGAAAGACCTGGTAATTCTAACTGCAGTCCGTCCTTTCAGCTGCTAAGCTGGGTGACCTCCCAAGGGTAGGACCAGAGTCACTATTCCAGTGCCTAAAGTTTGCCACTAAAGTTGGAGCGTTTTAGTATTCCAGAGGTTTTACAAGGATTTAGTTAGATCCCATTCTTTCTGTGTGCTCTAATTTGGGAGTTTGGGGTGGGACCTTCCGCTATTCCATGCAAAGGGAGAGGTAAGAGGGTGTAATTCACCCAGCAAGGCAGAAAAAGTTCATTTTGAAGATATTTATGGGTATATTGTGGTATATGAAGGTCTACTCCCAAAAATTCCTATAAATCTGCTTAGCAGTGTTCCTTGAAAAACTTGGGAATGGTGAAGTAAATCTCCATGCAAGTTTTTAGACTGGAGAGCTGCTGCATTTGTCCTATGAGCTCGGCACATTCCCTGTGGACCTACATCCCCGCAGCAGGAAAAGAGTAGTGTGGGTAGTGCTGCATCACATAGGAAAGCCAGTGAAAGCCAAATAAGAAGACATGGTCCTTTGCCAGGAATTGGTAATAAAATGAAGCTCGCATCCAAGTTTCTATGAGTGAAATGATACAGTTCCTTTCCAATAGATGAGTCCACAGAGGCATTGCGGTTGTTCATGTCTACACATATTTATATATGGCAGCTTTATCATCGAAATATCAACAGCTCAGAAACAAAAATCAAAGCAAATACATCTCCCTTCATTTGAATTCTGTAAACTGCTCACAGCTGTTTCTTCAGCTGTGATGTGGGAATAGTCTGTAAAAGGAGAGGAAGCTTCAAGGGCTAAAGTTCAGTTCCTACATCCTCCTCCAGCAGTGGCTTATGGCAATGGCTTGTGCATAAGTAGAGGGGCCTGATTTTCCTTATGCTGAACACTCAGAGCTGTAGGAAGTCTGGGCTTGTACGTGTACCTACCTTACGTGTGTTTTACACTGCTGCTATGTGAGCATGAAGCTCTCTTGTGCTTGCAGACCTTTGGACAATCATGCTATGATGGTCCATGAACTTTACTTTTGGGGCTCATACTGTCTGGATTAGCTGGTGCTGGGGGCAATGCTGTTTCCCAGGGGGAACACAGGGAAAACTGGAGGAACCTGTTCACCTCCTTTTTGAACCCCCTCTCATGCTGAGTGCGATGGAATCCATCAAGCAAGGATTTCTCCATGTACAGGGTCATCGCTCCATGCCAGTGTGTGCATTTACCCACCTTTCTTACCCTCCACGATGGTGTCTCTGTTATCTTCGGAGTCTTGATATTCCAGAAGTGTTGTTAAAATCATGAGCTATACGCAGAGTTATGAGGTTAGAAATCACATACTTCCAAGAGCAACAGGGCTTAGCAGCCCTGTGGTGCTCTCTGATACAAGTGCATGAAGCTGCGGTTGAACCTTCCTTTATTTCAAATACAGGTGAACTTGGTCAGACAGCTATAAAGGAGGGACCTTCCATCCCTGCAAGTGTTCACACACCATGTAGACAAGGCCCTCAGTGCCATGGGTTAGTGATGGCCTTGGCAGTGCTGGGGAATGATTGGGCTGGATGAGCTCTAAGGGCTTTTCCAACCTGGCTGATGTTGTGATTCTGTGATAAAGCTGGTAAGAAAGGATTCAGTAAGGCTACATGAGAGTGCATCTATTCAGCACTCTTTTCTTGGGAAACTAGAGATTGTAAAATTAATCCCTTTTACTTGTTTAGCTTCTGATGCCTTTGGGTCATATATTCCAGTTTGTCTCATTACCACGTGGGATAAAATTTACACTCCTGCTATGCAATAAAGACAACCCCCAAAACCTGTTCTTGCTTCCAGAAGCTGAAGATGTAAAATAAAATGCCAAACACTTAAGCCTTGTAGTAAAACACTGAGCTGGCAACGCTGCTGCTCTCCTCTCATACCAGGATATATAATGCATGCTCCTGTCCTCTTATACCAGGATATACAATGCATGCTCCTGCAGAAAGCAGCAGTGTTCTGCTTCCAGAAAGCACATGCAGACCTCTTGAAGAAACCCAGCAACCACAGGAAAGAGGCAGATTGAAAGGATCCCCTAATGAGTGAATGTATCCAGGGCTTTGAGTTCCCCATCTGCTGTTTTGACAAACACACGCGAGCTGTTTTGCCAGCAGATATCTCTATGTGTGTCCAAATTACAGGCGAGGATGAGAGCGAGGAAGAAGCATTTCCCTACTCCTAAACAACAGGCAGATTTAGGAATGCCTGCTGGAATATATGTCCATTATTAGGCACACTTTTAATTCCTTTGTCAACCTCTACTATGAGGTTGTTTCACTTCAGTGCAAATTAAAACATAATTCTTCATCGTTGTATGATCTTTTTTCCTTATATTTGCTTGATTATGGCCCCTAGGACAATATAAAAGCTTTTCACTGTCTGAACTGAACTGCTGTGGCCTTTCTTGTCAAAAAGCGCTCCTGGATTTATTTCTGTGTACATTGACACTATAAAATGTTACTTTCTTTTCTCCCTTCTGCAGGCAAAGAGCTGTAATCATCAAGTTTCATTGTCGTTTCAACCTTTGTTCTAAACCATTATGATGTGTAGAAAATTGATTAACTGGAATTTAGTATATACAACAAAAGGAAACTTTGTTGAAATCCAGAGGGCCATTTCTGTTCATTTGATAAATGTATTAGTTTCTTTGGTTTCCTGAATTGCCAGGTAAAGGGCAACATTTTCCAGATCTAACTAATTTCACTAAACATATGAAAGACAAATGCCAGAAGTCAAATCTAACATATTCTTCCCAGGGGCTTTAAAAAAACCCACCCCAAACCCTTTATTTGGAAAAGGTAAAGTAAGAGTTCCAAATGAAATGGACGATTCATGTGAGATATGTGCACTGAGCAACACATCAAGCTGTTGTACCGGCTGAAATGGCCTGGGTTTTCTCAGCACCATTAAAGAAAAGAAACAAGAGGTGAAAAGAACAGATTGCTGGTTTATTCCATCTACTCAAGCATCGCCGTATGGCAACAGACCAGACCCTCTATGGTGAGCTCTGTGTGAGAGGAGAGGGCAATCAGCCTTGAGGCTACAGAGACAAACCTTGCTTCCTTTGTCTGTCCCTGACATGGAGGAGCTGCAGGTTGGACCATAGCAAGAGGATGCTGCTCAGCACTGGTGGCCCTGCAGAGCCTTTGCTCACAGCGCTGCATCCCTGCTGCTCCCACAGCTGCAGCTCAGCAGTCAAATGTTATCCCTCTGCAAACCTCTTCCCTCCTGGATGTGGAGCACAGCAGTAAGCTACCATCCCATCCTAAGGGAATTCGTGGATGTGTAGACAACATATTCCTGATCTCAAGTCTCTCACAAACAGACCTACAAGGGTTTGCCATGAATCTTGCAAGCGAGGGAGGCAGCAGTCAAGCGGAGGGTGGAAGAAACCAATTGTAACTAACAGAAGTATTCGTTATCAATTCCCTGACGTGATCGTGGTCTGTGTCATACTGAAGGTAATTAAAGAGGAAATCACGTTCTCGAGTCCGATGTGGCAGGATGGAAACAGTGAAAACTGGAGCACGTGCTGCTGCTTTTTTTGAGTCAGTCATTTTAAGCAAATGTAAATGCTCCCAACGGGGCAAATGGAAAGCCTTCATTTAATTTTCTGTATGAGATGCATTATAGTCCCTTTAAAATGTTAACCACTGCCTCTCGATGCACAAAAGCTCCCTCTTGCCTGTAACAGTCACATCTATTTCAGTCTAGACAAAATAGCTCCGTGGTGTCGCAGGAAGCAACAATGGCATCGGAGAACGTTCAGATCTTGAGCGTATTTTGTGTTGTGCTGGAGTTGGATTTGATGTGATAGGTCTGGAAAAATACAGAGCTGACAGTCTGTATACACAATGGGTTTTAGTCCACATGGGTAATGAGACCCGAGCACCCAGCCCCCGTTTTTTCATGCCTCTGTCAATTTAAAGTGCATTTTTAAATGGGTTATTTGGGTCTATTAATTACAGTAATTGTTTCCTGCGTGGAAACCACATGTATGAGATGTGAAAGGCGCGTGTGTGTGAGAGGGGACTCTGGCGTGCGTGAGACTGGTGCAATTCCCCTTTGAAGGTTTCTTTTTTATCCCTAGAGAGGGAGCTTGTAATGAGCAACAACATTTACACTGAAGACTTCAATGCTCCTTGTTGCCCCATGGTTGCTTTGCCTTTCACATGGAGATTAAAGCCAGTGGTTGAAGCTGCTCCTCCTTTTCCCATGTGGCTGATATAAATTCTACATCAAATAGAAAGGAGGAAGGGCAGGTTTGGCTGTCAGCAGAAAGCAAAGGAGGGGTCTGACAGCAGCAGGAGCAAGGGCTCAGTTCTCATTAATCTGGAGGGCACCAGAAGAGTGAAAATAAAACCTCGGGAAGATGCCTACTGTGCCCTTTAAACAAAGAGCCTGTGATTGGCGTGATAAGAAGAACAGTGTTGATAAGTACATGGGAAAATGCTTTTCATAAGGCTCGCTTACTGACGGATATGATGGGAAACTCATGCATGTTTTGATAGTTTGTATAAAACTTGAATGCTGTGGTTTGTGCATTATGGAAGTACAATAATGATTCTGTACTTCAGTTTCTAACCTGTTTTCTATTACAGGTCTCTCCCTTTTAACTTTCACAAGAAAGCCTTCTTTCTGCCTGATTATGGTATTTTTCCTAGTGCAGAATGATGCCAGAGGAAAATTGTTTTGGGGAAAGTTTGGGATTAATCTCGAACTTTGTGGAATGTTATTTACCCTTTTACGTCTCTTTTTGCTGCAGTGACACATCTCAAATGTGGCTCAGCACACGCGCTTCTCTGCATGGAACAGCTTAGTTTGGAGGAACAGGACAGAAAGGGAAAAGTACTCAGCACCACATCGATGTACAGGGTAGCCAGACAGCACGGCTTTATTGAGTTAGGGAAGAGCTATGCAAGGAATAGACAGTAGATCTCCTGAGATATCTAAGAGTACATAGCCAGCCCTTAAGCTGTGTGGACATAAATCTTTCCTCAAAAGCACTGGGGTCCATAGTTACTTTTGTTACTCTCTCAACTTGGTTTTAGAAAGATTTGGATGTTCTCAATTCTGCTTTTGTTATTTTGGGCTGAGGTCCTGTTCTCTGCCCCTCCGTGTGGTAGATGAGTAGCAGAGACTCTGTTCTGATAGACCCAGAAGCAAAGCAAGAGATGTAGAGTCAGCACAGGGGGTTTTATTCACCTCTTAGTTTGCGATGGTTCCTGTGTATGAGCGTGACAAAGCTTACCCTTGACACAAGTGGGACAACAAACAGTCAGAAATCAGCATTTTAGCTACTCCGTTCTGTGCTATTTTCCCTTCTTTCTTTTCCAGGGAGATATTTATAGTTGGTAATACTCCTTGTTTTACCCCTTCGTCCCCTAATTGAAGATACATGCAACGACTTCAAGGTTCAGACACAGCGCAGTGAAATAAAACCCTCTTTGTTAGTTAAGAGAGAAATCTGAACCACCACAGAAGATTGTTAGAAAGGTTTTAAGCTAAGAGAAACTTAAGTCCTATTTAAACAGAGAGGAACCCAGGCTGCACATCAGAGAAGCGTTGTGTCAGCAGTGAGATCCAACCAAGAGAAAATCACGACGTTTTCTCACCCAAACCTCCTATTACTACCTTATATTGTGTATTATCTTATTAGTTGAACTGTTTCAGGCTTTTGCTGGGTTTAACTGGAGGGCTGATGATATTTGAGTCTCTGTTGCTTTTGATGAATAATGGGTGGTTCCTTTGAAGCCACTCCTTTAGTACCAAGTGGCATCACATCATATGAGCACTAATTCTCCAGCTGGGCCTAATGCCGGGGCTGGTGGTCATCTCATTTTGTTAGGAAGTGGATTCTGTAGTTGTGCCTAATGCTCGCTCACTGAGCTCAGTGGCAATCTAATCTTCTTGGCTCTGTTTATATGCTACTTGAGGGGACAGGTTTCTCATAGCAGTTTTCTTATGGCAAAGCCAGAGCAGAAGGAAATCTGTTCTTACCTGGGTTTGGTCACTGGAATAAGGAGACTAAACTGGGTTTTGTGATGTGAGTATTCCAGGGAGAAATAACTCTGGCAGATGCTCTTATGTTGGTGCACTGACACGCGAAAGGATACAGTTTTTGTGAGCTCAGTAAGTGCTGGGTAGCAGAAAAGGGAAGTCAGAGATGTTATTAATCTGACAGGGAATCTGTGACTGATTATGCCAGGAGCTTTGGGGGAAAGAGAGAATTTACATATGTTCTTCCTGAAACTTTAGCTTATTTTGAAATACTGCATATTTGGAAGTATTTTGGTGATGACCAAATAATCTTGTGCAAGTCTTGCTATGGTAAAGTTTAATTAAAATGAAATAGTTGAATTAAATCTTTTAAATGCATGATTTAAAATACTGTCTTCAATTAAATGCATAAACACAATAGTCTCTGTAAGTGAACTGCATCAGCCTAATGGCTTGCTATGTTTTCTATTTGCTTTATTAACTAAGGAAAAACAAACATCTTTATGAGTTATTTTATGTTTAGGCATGATTAAAAGTTCTCACAGTATCAGGGGATATTAATGGGCAATTATATTTTGAGTTTAAAATGGATTGATCATTCCTTCCCAAGAGAGCACCAGTGCACAGACAAACTGCCCAGGAATAACATGTCAGTAATATCACACTACTGTACAGATTTGAAAGATAAATCTCCATCTGGCAAGCAGACATTCAGGAAGGAACTGTTGTTAATGCGGCTTTCACACAGACCAAGTTCATCAGGGATGAAATCTGGCTTGAAGCTTCATTTCTACTTCTCACAGTTGGCAGATGTAAATATCCTCTATGTATTTCTTAAAGAAATGGAGCACAAATAACTGATAAGGAAAAAGCTGAGTTTCCTCTCTAGTTCTATTGGAAGTTTTGGACTAATCAGATGGGCCTTCCAGAGAGCAAGAGCCAAAGATGAAAACAAAAGGAAATCCAAACCTGATAACTACAAACCAAGAAGAAAACATGCTCTGTAAATATTAATACTTCACTGAAAGCTTCAGTGCGCTCAACAGACATCAGTTAATTTAAGCCCTGTGAAAGGAGCTAAATAATAAACCCCTCATTTACAAATGAGAAGGCAGGAAGAGAGCCTGAGCCTATCCAAATGATATCCCTGCTAATTTCAGTGGTCTTTGGAGAAGGTTTCCTCTGATCCTTGTGAGGTCAGGGCTGATGACTGCCGCAGGATGCAGAAGAGAGCCAGGCTGTCTTCTGTTTGTCACAATGCTAACCCAGCATTACACAGCGTAAGATGGTGGAATAACGCATTAAACACTGTAAAACACATTGTGTTTGACTGTTTCCCTAATGTATATACCATTGATATGCATGAATAGTAATACTCTTTGTTACTGTAATACTGACTGACCTGAGGTATTTGAGGATTGGTTACAAAAGCATGTTTTTACAGCATGTTTTGGGAGGGAAGACAAATTAATCAGACAGAAACCATATGGTTCTTTTAGTAAACATACTGTAATCGGAAGTTGTCTTTGCTTATGGAGTTGAAGCTAAGAGTAACTGCTACTGGGAAGCAAAGCAATTATTAAATCCAGCAGAAGGAATGGATGGAACTGGTTGAAAGATATAGTTCCAAACTGGAATGGTGGCTGAAATTGAACAGCTTCCTTCATGTTGAGCTGGAATGTCCTGTCAATCTCAGAATGTTATTTGGGGGAAATAACTTATTAACAATGGATTGAAATATGTTTAACTGGGTTGAAATTTTCCATTGTAAATAGCTAGGAGATCAAGATGCTAATGTGAAATATGCTGACATTAGTCACCCGCGTTTTGTAAAGGAGGAAAAGTTCCCTCCAAGTGTTCGATAGTGTCATTTTATCAAGCTTCAGCTTCATAGTTTAAGGAATAGATTTGACTGACACTCGTGTGCTTTGTCATATGCAATTACTGGTTCATAAGCACCAGTGGACCTTGTCTTTGAAGGCCACCTGTACACGTGTTCATTAAGCATGTTCCGGGCTGCTTCTGAGATCTTTTGGGATCAAATAGTTGAAGAAAATAGGGTTTATAGCCTTTACCACTAATAGGAGTTAACCAAACGTATCTGGGGAAGAGTGTGCCTTATGGGTATTTTCTTATTTGCATTCAGCATTGCCTTTCCAATGGCCACTGTAGATTTGTTCTTCATTTTGTAGCAAGCTGATTTATATGCCAATTGGCGCACTGTGGTTAACTGAAATGAAGGCTTGTTTTAAAAGGGAGCAGTATTGTAACTCAACCTGGAAAGTGTGGGAGACAGCTGTCTGCAGTTCGTAGTTTGAAATATTGCTTTGACAATTGTTTCTTTCCTTCTCTTAAGTCAGGGGTAGAATATTGCCATTATGGGGCTTTAGATAGAAACACCTATTTCTTATAAAGAAACAGACTTGCAGAGAGTGGGGCTCGGGGATGGGGCCACCTGTTAGTTATTTTCTCCATCAGTCACAAACTGGGATCTGGATTCTAACCCATTCTCCTTTTCAGTTGCAGAAATTCTTCTGGACATGGGGCTACACTGAATTTAGAAACGCTGACTGTTTAAAACCGGCTGAAAGAGGTATGTTAGCCTGTAGCAGTGGTGTGGCTCCATCCTTGGCTCTGGGGAAATGGGATGTGATGCTTTCAAGTCACATACTAATCTACCCTAGGTTTTGACCTGAAAATAGCTGCTCCCTGAAAGATTTTTGCCTGTTGATGTGGAATGAAGTCCGTGTCCTGAAGAGCAGTCCTTGCTCATAAAACTTACCTATGCTGTGGGAATTAACTGACACACTTGCAAGTAAATCCAAGTGTATAAAACCCTGCTTACTTTTAGCTAGCCAAATTTGAACATTTTGCCTAAAGCCCTCTTGTTTTTGTAATCACCTACAGAATTACTGCAGGGCATAAAGCTCCGAGTTCTAACAAATTCTGGATAAATAAGGGCTTGATTCATCAGTATTTGCCAGATTAAATAATTTCTTAGCACACATCTTTTAGACCTTAGGGTTTCTTCTGGTCCTGCATAATAAGCTGCTTGTGCAATTAGCAATAAATTTGTCACTGTAAGTCACTCTTTAAAGCTGGGAACAAGTATAACATTTATTAGTGTGTTAGAGTTTGCAGTTAAAAATAGCTATCCTGTTTTCATATGGCGAGTGCACTTTTAGTCTTGTTTTCTCCAGCTCTGTAGATACAGGGAAGGTGACAGAATCAGCATGAATGTGTGATAGAAAACGGTATTCTTTGTGTAGACATGGAGTTTATTTGCAACACATGTTGATAAAGGAAAAAATCTGCACGTTTTGGCTTCATTACCACCTCTTTCAATGCTGTATTTTGGGTTTTAATGAGTGTTTAACGCTACCTGTTCTAATTGCAATAGAATTGTGCAGTCTGGGGGTATTAGTACATTATGCAAAACCAAATACCACTGATGCTCAGCATGCAGCTTTAGCAACATTAAACAACACACAGTGGATGGCTTCACTTTCTTCACCTTGAATACTGTGGTCTGGCATGGGCCCCTGAGGTACCAGTCCTGCAGATGTCTTTGCACCAGACTCTCCAGTGAAATTGCTGAGATTGCGGCTTGCAGTACTAGGCATGGTAGTTAGGCTGTGTAACATGGACATTGACTTTCTGTAGCATTTACCAGAACTGGTGGTTATTTATTTGGAAATCTCAGACATGAGGTGTTATTTGATTTAGGGAGCAGTCTGTGTAATTTGGATATCCCTTGGCTCCTTAATAAATATCTTACTACTGTTTTCTTGATTATCTGATTCCTAATTAAATTTAGTATACTGTTTATGTTTATTTCATTTGCTGTATATGTTTATTTGATTTGATTTAATTTTGTAATGGATCTTTCAGGCCGTGTATGTCTGTTAGCTTTGAGAAAACGAAGCTGCTGCTATGCAGAAGAAAGAGTTAAGTTCGCTATTGACTTCAACCTGTCAGAGGTTGAGGACTCTCTTTTATATCAGTAGGAGAAGAACAATCTCCAAAAATTATACCATGTGTGGAGGGTGGTGGTGGGGAAAACTGGAGACTGAGGAGGAAGAAGGGGAGACGTGGGGTAAGAAGGATTCCAAAGAAAGGATTTAATTATATTGGAATTAACTCTCGATCATTCAACTGGACTGAAGCAAAATTAATTGTAAAGCATTTGTTTTGAAGAAGCTGAGCCAGAAAAAGCACAATGCTGCCAAATAATATTTAATAATTGTGTTCAAAAATTACAAAAAGAACCCTTTGGGACTCTTAGCAGATCATTGAAACCAACTGCTCTTTTGATGAAGTATGTGTCTCTCTCAGATTAAATTACAAGGGCTGTCTCGTGTTCTCATGAGATTCTGCAAACCTTTATTGCATTATTTTAGTAAAAGCAAAATAAAAAGGATTAATTGGTGATCACAAACTCTCTAAGAAAAGGTAGAGCAGAGTTTTAACGAGCAGTTACTCAACTGTGTGTTCCCCAACCTAAGCCTCACGTTTTCTGTGGCGCCGAGAGAAACTACTTTTCTTGAACAATTTTGTGTTTCCTGGCCCTGCTTATGCCTTGTAAGTGATGAAGTGTCTTAGAAAACAGAGCAACAGAAAGAGAATGATGGTTCTTGAGTGAGTTGGGGAAAACACAAGGAAACCTTTTCAAAGAGAGCAAGGGATGTGTTTACCTTTTGCTTTGGCTTTGGCTGCGTCTAGACACAGCTTCATGTACTTAATGGTAAGCACAGAGCCTAGGGGAGAGTCATCTCGGTCATTAACACCCAACATTAATGCCTCCTTGAGGCATTGCTTTGAGGAAGTGCTAGGCAGTGCCACCAGAATGTACAGAATCAGGTTTGGCAGGACCTGATGGTGTGACTTTGGCTTCTTGGAAGCAGAATCTTGAATGCTGCTGATGTGTACTGCCAAATGCCTCTAGCCCTGGGACAGGATGTTCACACACTCCCCCTTGAAACTCCATGGGTTTCACTGCAATCCTTCACTGTTTATGTTGATTTGGAGGATAGAGCTTTCTGGGATGTTTTGCACACAGAATTCACATGTAGTCACAAATGAGAAAAACATTAACCGGCTCAGACAGCTCTGTGCTGGGTTTCAGGTGCCCCGCAGCTGTGAGCTTTTCTTGCTTTTCAACAGTGAGAAATGGAATTAATGCTGGGTTTATCTTGACATTTCTGATTTTCTGGCTTAATGTGGCTCCTTTCTTGCCCGGTTTGAGGCTCCCACTGGGAGATAATTGAAGTCCCCCCTAGGAGAGTTTCTGCATCAAACCTGATTCCTTTTCAAGCTCCTTTCCTGTTTTGCCTCACTTAGAATTTACAGAGATGTCACTGGATGTGTTGATCAATTTTAGGGCTATGGACAGCAAAGGTGGGCTGATGTGTAGTGATACTTGGTGCAGCACTTCCTAGTAAAAAAAAAGATAAGGCTCTCAGATTTGTAGATGTTAAATTTATCATTTTTCTACAGTATTAGGTAGCTTTTCATGTCTTAAGTTTCATGAGAACATTTCTTGATAACATATGCAGTGAAGGGGAGGCTGTGTGTGGAAACAACTTGGAGGATGGAAAAATTAACTTGGCACTTCAGGATCCGAGCCTCTTAATGCTCTCCTAATGGCTGTCACAGGAATTATCCTCACAAGGACTCTAATAGAATCATAGAATCAACCAGGTTGGAAAAGCCCTTTAAGCTCATCCAGTCCAACCATTGCCCAGCACTGCCAAGGCCACCACTAACCCATGGCACCGAGGGCCTCAGCTACACGGTGTGTGAACACTTGCAGGGATGCTGGCTCCACCATGTCCCCCAAGATGTTTCCTCCATAGGGAAATCTGTACTGCCTCTTCCAGATTGTTGTGAAAGACAAGACAGTGCTGACTCTCCTGACTTTGGCTGTACTTACAGGTGTCAAATCTTTGTCTGAAGCTCAAACAGGGAGCTCTCCCCAAATTAAGAGGGGTTTGGCAGTCTCTCATGGGTTTTGCAGGTGTCTGTTGTGACAGTGCTTGGCAGATGCACCATACCTGAAGACATTCAAGGCCAGGCTGGATGTGGTTCTGAGCAACCTGATCTAACTGAAGATGTCCCTGTTCATTGCAGGGGGGTTGGACTAGATGAGCTTTGAAGGTCCTTTCAAACCCAAACCGTTCTGTGATTCTTTGATCTTAGAAACCTCATGAGAATAATGGCATAACAAGGTGAAAAAGACTGGAAATGAAACTTGACAGCTGGGCTGGTAATTGCCAAGAGAAACCCTGTTGTAAGAGCTCAGTTGGCACCCATGGCCCAGCTCTTGCCAGACAATTTAATCCCACCTGGGAAAGGCTGTATGTTCACTGCAGGCTTACAACAAGCTCTCTCCTTTAAGCCATATATACACATATATATATATGTATATATATATATATATGTATGTATGTATATTTTTTGCCACAAATTTCATTTCTCAAATCAGAAAGTAATAACATCAAAGTAGAGCTGGGAACTGAAGGATAACATGGAGGAACATAAGAATACACATGGGCAGCAACAGCAGTCCCCTACAGGTAGTGGACCTAGGTCTTCTGCCTGGTTTTCTGCCGTACAATAGGCAGAGCAGAGAGAACATTTCAAGGGTACTTTAAAAACCTATAATTACTGAGAAAGCCTGGTCATTCCTGCATGTCTCAACCTATCCCAGCCCCTTGGAACACACTGGGATACAGAGCAGATCCCAGATTGCTTCCTTCAAGGAGCATGGGGCATTG